>CM024521.1:36177599-36416442 GCA_014182375.1 Eucalyptus virginea
ATTGCTCTATGCAAATCTTAATAACAATTAATTCTAGGAGCATCAGGTGAACTTATCCAAATGATTGTGACCTCATTGTGAGGCCATGCTTGAGCTCTGAGCTTTGATATGATAAGCTCCCATTCGTTTCATAGGAAATGTGGCGTTTTTTAAAATGTCTTTCAAGAACCATGAAGCCATTTTCCAGGAAATGTAACCTTTTCCGATGTTTGACTGTGACCTAAAAATGAAACGAAAATATTTTCCACTATTCAGTGAGGAAAATATTTTCCTCCATGCATTATTTTTCAATTTATTTTTTAATTTTTTTAAATCTATTTTTTAATTTTTTAAATCTAAATGGAGTTTAATTTTTCTTTCTTTTTATCGTCTTCTTCTTTCATCGGCCACAGCAGTGGTGCAATTGGGCACCGATAGCAAACTCGAGCTTGCCGGCTTGGCTTGGCTCATGGCGATCAAGTGAGCCTCGAGCTCACCGATCCGACAAGCAAAGAAGATCACAGAGGTCGATGAACCCAAAGCTTGCCTGGCAAATTATGAGTTGACCATTGGCTGGTCGACGCATCGACCAAGACAAAAGTAAAAGAAAAACTAAAAATTCATTTTTTTTAAATGGAAAGAAAATGAAAGATAGAAAGGGGGCCATTTGGTTTTTACTTGCCATCGTTCACATTTCTCTCATTTCGTGCAACTCCTTCCCCCTACATCATGTCGGCTACGTTTTTGCTTGATTCGGCCGACTACACCCCTTCGTTTGACACGATTTTTGGAGGTTTGCTTCCTCCCGTAAGCCTCCTTAATTCTCACCGAGCGCTCCCATCTCCTCCTCTTTTGCAAGTATGAAGTCGCCCTATTTCCCTCGCGATTCGCCCGTTTGTCGTTCCGATCGGATTCAAAGTGGGTGCGCGGCTACCGGTGTGGCTTTAGGGCTTCATTGGGGGGGTTGGTCTTCCTAACACCATCCTTCCTCCCGGTTTACCCCCTACCCCGCCTCGGACGCTCCTCGAGCTATCCACTCTTCCCCGAGTCGTTAGCTACACCTTCATGGGTTCTCTCACGCGGCTTGCTACTCCTACCGGAGGATCTCGTGGGGAAGTTTCGGATCTTCGCTGGCCTTTGGATCTCTTCTGCTCCTACCTACCACCCGGATAATCCCGCATGGATCCTTTTGACAAGCTCCATATTGTAGTGGTCAGTGTAGTTAGACCGTTTGTTGGTGTTCTTTGATGCCATTCCATCTTCTGTGGTTGATGAACCAAGTAATGTGGCCCACCGAGGCTTCTGACCGAGAAGGGCTCACTCTCCTTCCTGAAACAAGGAGTGCCTAACTAAATTTTCCGCCACTTCGGCAACGCCCTGCAAGGGAGACGCCGTGACCGTAATCTTCCTGCTTTTGGCCTGTAAGACGTTCAAGAGGACGTAGTAGAGCCGAGATTGGCTCCAAGCGACATAGGCCCGGCAAAGCACCGAGAGAACTCGAAGGTCCCCGCCAGAATGGCTGGGTGAATGTTGCTCGACTCTATGGCTAAGGGTAATGACCTCACCTTTGTTTTCACCTTCATTTTGTTGGAGAAAAACTCCTTAATTGTTTTAAAGTTGACAAAACATTTCCAAAGTCTAATCAAGACTTCACTTTAGTGCGCCAAAGTCTCAAGACTACGACTTTAGGTTCAAGGTCTCGCCTACACCGATAATTTCCAAACTAAAAATGAAGATTTATCCGTGATGAGATTATATTTATTTCTTCAAGAATTTGATCCATATGGTTTATGGTTGACTTTATGGCTGGATTTAGCACCTACATGATTGATTATTCTTATTGGAATCAATTCCAATATTCAAATCTTTGGAAGGCCAGTAAACTTGAATATCTACTTATAAAACCAAGATCTCGATTGTACGGTTGAATAACTGACGCTTTTCATCACAAATCATTAAACGACTGAGATTTCCTTGATTGGATTTTGTCCAATGGGTAGACGGAAGAATTCTTTGGAAAGTGCTAAAATGAGAAGGCATGAAGGAGTATTTAAGGCAAACTCTCCAATGCTCGAAAGAGGAGTGAAAGAAAATTTCAAAGTCTAAAACTTCTTAGTTCCTTGTTATTTCATTCACTAAGCTCAAAGTTGTATACAAAAGAGATAAACTCATAATGAGATTTTGTGAGAGACTAGTAAAGACTCTTCACGAGAAGCTCGATCACGTAGTTGTAAAATTTCTTTTGATTCTTTGGAGTTCACCTAAATGGTGCAACATAGAGAGTGGACGTAAGCTTGATATAAGCGAACCACTAGAAACCTCATGTTCTTATTCTCTCCCTAAACTCCTTATTTTGATTCATAGCTCTGATTAACTCGTTTGAATTTAAACTCCTTTATTTTGTTTGAAGTTTTATTTAATTGCTAAAAGTCTAAATTAGTCTATGATTTTCTAAAGGCAAATTATTTCTACTAAACTTTTAGGAAAGATTTTTTTGTTCACACTTATTCATCCCTACTCTAGGTGTTATTACTAGCTCTTTCATGTTTGAGGATGACGAACCTGTGGTGAACCTTCCTATGAGGTGTTATAGGCTGGATCCCAAAATGGCATGAATGCCTTGTTGGGTATTATAAGGAGAAGATTGTCTTTCAACCCACGAAGCTTCCCTCACAAAGTTGGGGACCTAAGCTGGTGGAGGTCTTTGCTGATGACCATGGATTCTTTTTCCGCATCCCCGACCTCTTTGTTCCAAGGAAGATTTTGGAAGATAGTCCATTAACGGTTGCAAGAGTTTCGCTCATCCCGCAACAACGGTGAAGCCTTTTCTAGAATTGAAGAGGAAAAGTAAACTGTTTGACATGGCGGGATTCGCTTGAAGAACCTTCCTCTCAACCTCTAGTCGCCCCGCACTAGCGCCCATCACGAGCACCGTTGGCAAGCCTCCGTATGTTGATTAACGTACGAGCAAATGCGAATGATTTCCTTCGTAAGGGCTTGCGCGAGCTTCAATTTAATCACTCGAGGGTCTCTTCGATCAAGGTGAGAGTGAATGAGTGGTTTAGTCTATCGCCATCGAATACAAGTGAAACCAACAGAGTGCTTGAAGTGTGGTTCATTTGGACACACTTGTGCGGCCTCTTCAATCGGTCCGAAGGTGGTGTAGGGCCGCAGCAGTTTCCTGGCCATTCTCACTTACCCGTATGGAAAGCCGATACGACATCCCAAATTTTCACCCCGTTTTCTAATAAAGATTTCATCGACACACCTATGTTCCTCGTTTCTGTGAGCCGATCACTCTGAGATGACTAGACTATTCAAGGAAACTATTAAGGAATTTTAAAGAACAAACTCGGAGAATTGATTTTCAGAATCGGCTTCTCGAATCGTACTTATCTTTGTGGTCACTATGCACAATTAAAGTCAAATTCGAGATCAGAGATAGGCCCTGGTTCGACAGAGATGTGTAGCCGATCGGGAGCGACTCCACTAAATCAAAAATCTTTGCCGACCGACATTACCATTTTTCTGCCGTTTAACCTTGTGTCCGTATTTCGATCCATCGGTATTTTCATGATAACCGAGAGCCGCAACGTGTCGAAAGTAAGCCATTAGAATAAGAAATCGAGACTACGGCCATTCACTAAAATCTCCGAAAACTACCCACTACCAGGCCATGCTTAAAAACGCGCCGACCAAATTAACCATTCAAGTCCGATTTGTAAAATGAAGATTTTGTCGTGTCATAATAAATTTTATATCGACTCGCCCTAAGCATTTTTCAGACCCAAGACTTTAAAACGTTCGTCGCATGACCGTTTTGTCCCAAAAAGCCAAGAATCATTATTGATCGCAAATTTGAAAGCAAGTGAGTTGTATTGATAAGAAAAATCCCGAGATAATCGATGGAGGGTCGATTGAACTTATTGAGGCCACATAAAATTGAATTAGCAAGAAACTAAGCCCAATCAAGGAAATGTTACACCGTAGCTCCTCCTTGCCTTAACCAAATTGACCACTTCAAACGTTATTTGATGAAAGACGTGGCTCAACGTGAGCCAAGGAGCCATACTTGGTTGTGGAAGAAGAAAGGGGACAAGGGAGAAGAAAATCGAAGACTTAGGGAGCCCCCATCTCCTTATCCTCTCCCCTCCCTTAGCTGGCCAAAACCCCTTCATTCTCCCTCCTCCTTGCTATGTGAAGACTAGAGAGACCAGAGGAGAGAAGTCGACCAGCCAGCTGCTCACCGCCAAAGCCAAGACCGCCCACGCCATCGCCTCGTTTCCGCGCCTCCGCCCACGAGTGCCGCCTTCGCCCACGTCCACCTCCAACCACGCCCCAAACTTTGTCATTGTTCCAGCCTGTCCACCGGCCTAGCAAAGCTGTTCCTAGCCTGAAGAAACCACCGGGAGCCCCCGTCCGACCGCTGGTTGCCTCATCGGACCACTCTGCCTACCCTCCACCGACTTTGCTTTTGCCATAACCAGCCTTTCGCTCGTTTCTTGTAGCTCAAAATAGAAAGTTTGCTAGTGAGTTTCTACCAAGCTAAGTCCGTTTGCGCGCTGCCTCAAACCCAGACCCGCTTGAGAAAGTGACCCCGTGATGTTCTCGACGTTTGGAACCGCTCGACTCGTTAATCAAAGTGAGTTTTGCTCACTAATCATTAATTAGTTTGCTAACAATGCTTAAGGGTTGATTAGATTTAAGTAAGTGCTATTAGGTGGATAGATTAAATTATAATAATTAAATTAATTAACCTACGCAAATGGTTAGTGTACTTAGCAAGTAAACAAATCCTATTATTTAAATGAATGAATCTCAGAATTTTTCAGTTTTGTCTCGACTTCCACCAGGCATTACGGGCCTAAATTGAATTTATTACTATTTAATAATTAATTTTTGTATTTATTTAATTATTTATTTGTTTTCCGAAAATTAGACGGGATAAATACACCGGAATTTTATGTTGATTATCGTGGAAATTTCGTTTATTTATTTGAACATTAGTTTGTGCCGACCGATTTATTAGTGATTTTAGGATTTATTCCTAAATTAAATTAATTTTGATAATTAATTGAAAAGTACCAGGTGTCCTGTCTACGTTGTCAAAAATCTATTTTTGCATTTTCGCTGCGCCGACCGCGCGCCCACACACGCTGTACTTTTATCAAATACGATGAAATAGTAAATTGATTATGCTCTTGGAAACAAAAATACTATAACGGCTTAATGATTCGTATGTCATATGGAGAATGGACATTATACTATTATAGCTTGATGACTCTCTTTGTCATCTTGAGAAAGAATTGATCAGAGCATCGCTCAATGACCCTATACAGCCATCTTGGAGAATGGATTCGGTATGAAATGTCGGTTTCTGCACTTCTATAGATCATCTTGAGAATGGACGATATGCTGATAATGGCTCGATGACTCAACACGCCATCTTGAGGATGTACATTATGATGAATATACCGGGTGACTCTATATGTCATCTCGGAGAATGAATATTATAATATACTAGCTCATTAACTCGATAGGTTATCTTGGAGAATGAATAGTATATTATAATGTCTTCTGACTTAGTGTCATTTCTGGAGATGAATCGTATAATATACTAGCTCTGATAACTCGATAGATTATCTTGGAAAATGGACAAATAACGTAATGAAATGACTGGGAAACGGGTCCGATTGATATGTCATCGACTAGATCGATTGATCGATGATTCGATCCAGGTGAGTGATTGGGTGCCTATTTCATTGTATTGAATTGCGTGTGGAATCTCGAGGCTAAGGTAAGTCCTCCGACCCGTGTTGTGCTTAGCTACCTCTATAGTGTATTGGTCTATTAATCTAGTCTTAGTGACAGTAACTCAATGGCAGATTTGCCTCACCTGCTTATTAAATAACAATTTTCAAGTCTTTAGATGGCATTAGTGAAGGACCGAAGGCCCGAAGTGTAGAAGAAGGGAGCTTGAAGAATTAACGATCCTATTAGACTAGTGAGTCATGGGCAAATTCTCTTTTTTGATGGGAGTAATTCCATTTTGCAGACTTTTGTTTTAGGAATTGTAGTTTAAACCTAACTTAACAATTTGACTTGTATATATTTGCACTATGACTAACAATGTATATAAGCGTGGTTGTTTCTAAAGTAAATTTGGAATCCTACTTTTCTATCCCATTGTTTTATTATCTAAGGATTATTTATGCTTCCCCATGCGTATTAAAATAAAAGGGAGGCGATAAATCCCGAGACGTTCTATTAATCGACTGCGTGAGAGATGGGCACGTACTTGAGGATTAAGGTGTGACACCCAACCCCCCGAGATTGCTTTGGTTTTGGTGGAAGACGCTAGTGAGACTGATTTGGGATGGAAATAGGTTAGGGGCAAGAAGAAAAAATCTTCCCCTCCTAAGGAGATGAGCTTGACCCATTTGGTCGCGCCTCCGAGACGAGGGCGATCCTCGCGTAAAAGCTCTAGCCGCGAAGAGTTTGCCCTCAACCTCTACCCGTAAGGCTCTTAATGGGGTTTGGATCCTCACCAAGGTGGATGCTCCCCCGCTCTATTATGGAGGAAGATCCCATTAGCCCTCCCGATGCCCCCGGTAGACTCGATCGGTGGAGAGGAGCCGGACGGTTGGCCAACCTTTTGGTAGCTCGGATGATGATATTCTCTCTCCTTATCCGTCATCGAAGGCTCCTTTAACTAAGAGGAGGGAGGAGACTATCCAGGACAAGCTCTTGGCGCTCTCCCTAACCCTGCCTCCACCTTTGGCTCGTGTGGCTCCCCCCCTAAGCCACTGCAAGCCTTCGGAAAGGAGGTAACCCTTGCTCTCTTCCTCTTTGTACATATGTATATAGGTTGATGGAATATTAGAGATCTTGTTGGCTCGACTAGGCAAGTGGAGGTTCGTAACCTTGTTTTATTGAACCACTTGTTCTCAGACAAGGTTATTAGAAACGAATGTGCCACAAAATCTCTTCAATTCCATTTTGGGAGGTCCGATTAGGGATTGGTGTTGGCTTGCAAACTACGACTTCTTCCATAGGGGTAGAATTTGGGTTGGTTAGGACCCCTTGAGGTTAAGTTCAAGCCTTCTGCTTCTAAGCAGTAAGGCAGTATGGGCACTTTGAGAGCCCGGATTCTGGGGTGGCTTGTTGGATCTCTTTGTTTATGGGGATCACCTTTCGCTTAAGAGACCTCTCTAGGAGGATATCATCTTCTTTAAGCATCCATCCCAAGACACTCCCCGCCTGCCTTGGGAATTTCAATGCTATTAAGGATCCGTCGAACTGGCCTGGCTCAAGATTGGATCCTTGCTTGTGGATAAGTTTGGGCAAGGTTGGAGAAATGAGCTAGAAGACCCGAGGTCTTTAGTTTTGACACACTTGGATTATGTCCTCGATGCCTTCTAGGTTGGCAAGAAAGATTGACATGGCATCAGAACGCCAAGTGGAGTCTGGATTTTTCTTACTTGGAAGCTCTTTTCTTCGGCGCTCGGAATCTCGAATCACTCACCCATGGTGGTGAAGGTGCTTAGCCCGGCTTTTGAAGAAAGCCCTTCAAGTTTTTTCGATTTCTAGATGAAGCACCCGGAGTTCAATGAGGTTGTCTCAAGTTTGGGATGTCCCGGGTTGAGTTCCTATGTATAGGCTTGTTTGTAAGCTCAAGGCCCTTAAATGCCGACCAAGTAGCTTAACAGATATCATTTCTCTAATATCTCTACTCTTAACTCTTGATGCGAGGAAGACCTTGAAACCACTGTCAGTAAGCTTGCAAAGAAAATCCCTTTTCCGTTGACCTTGCTGAGGTGGAAAGGACTCAACGGTGTATCTTTGCAAAGCTACGGGCCTTGGAGGAGCTCTTTCTTCTCAGCAGAAGTTCGTGGTCGATGGCTTAGGAGGAGACCACAACACTAAGTTTTTCTACCAAAGATGTCAATAAAAGACATTTGAGAAACAGAATCATTTCTATCCTCAACTCTTCGAGGAACTAGGTGACCTTGCTACGAAATGAAGTGTAATCTAGGTGTCACAAATGATCATGGATGAGCTTAGCAATGACTTGAGCTATAAAGCACAAAGAAAAACAAGGGAAGATGAAGCCAACCACAAAGAGGATAGAAGGGGTGGCTTGGCTTGGACGTAGCAATAATGGCTTTATAGATGGTGATGGCAAAGGGAGGCGCGATTGTTTAGCTCAGTAGTGATGGCTGTGAATAAAGGGAGGAGGAAGAGAGAATAGTGATGGTTTGGGCAAGTCTTTTACTTTTTTTTTTTTTTTGATTTTACGTCATTGTACCAAGTGCCGCTTGTAATTGACTCCAAGTGCATAGAGATGCTCATCAGCCAATTGCTACATGACATTCTCAAACTATTGAATATTTTCTCATTCGATAGCAAGTACATCAAGTGGCCTATAAGGAGTAGTTAATTTATTATCGACATGCTATCAAGAGCTACTTGTTTAACAAGCTCATGAGCAAATGCTCACATCGCACGTGCTTAACACACTCTAAGTGCACCATTTAATATTGTCTTTGGTCATCCATTTCCTTATGTATCTTTCACTCCGATCACGACTTTAGATTATACTTCATTTCAGAATAAGGTCGTACCGCGCTTCGCAACGGGTTGATTCCCACTTTGTTATCCTAGTCAGTTTCTTGCTCAATCACTTCAAAGTCGAATTTCTTTAATATGTTTCCCTTGGCCGCACCGCCATCGCAATTTCTCATGAAAACTTACATGTGTCAACTTAAGTATTCACCAAGAGATCAAACCGAGAATATATGCTCAAAGCAAGAAAGGATCTCCTACCAACACACAAGGAGATTTTTTTAAAGATTAAGTTTTGCTTGTTTTGCTAAAAATAAACGATTTGAAAATTATTTTTCTAAAAATGATTGCTTATATCATTTATAAAGATGAATGAATAAAATTACTTTCATCATCCACCATTGTTTAAATATAAATCATTGTGCTGATAATGAAAATATTTTCAATTGATTAATTATTTTAAGAGATATAAATCTATCATTTAAAAAAAAATATTTTCTACATCATTCATTTTTCATAAGATAAAAGCCTAAAAAAGAGATATAGCTATTTGTAAGGATGGAGAGTTAAAAGGGAGTGCCGGATACTGCAAGTCGACATTTGGGCTAAAAGCTGGTGAAAAGTGACACTTAAATGCCAAAATCGTGAGAAAATGGATTACTTTAAGTGCCAATCTGCACCAAAAATGCCGACGTGGCTATTTTCCGGCAAGGTAAGTGTAAAAACGACATCGTTTTGCATACTAAAGGTCAAGCCTCGCCGCCACCTCCACACCGTCATAGGGAAGGGTCGGGATAGTTGGGGCAGCACGCCGAGCCCCGTTAGATTTAGGGAGGGCCGCGCGACCCTCACCAGATTTGGGCAAGGGCTCATGAGCCCTCATCGTCTTCCCGATGTTGCCGGCCCTTCCCGACGATCGTAGGAGGCGGTGTGCGTGGCAAGGGCTTAGCCCTCAACCGCATCCCTCCTTTCCCTTTTATTTATTTATTTATTTTATAATTTAATTAAATTAATTTTTTTATATTAAAATTGAATTTTGCACCAAAACAGCACCGTTTTTGCATTTTTTATGAGTCGCTTTTCCAAAGAAGCCCACATAGGCGAGAAAAATAATAAAAATTGCCACATAGGATTTTCAGTAAGTTCACCGGAAACGATACTTAAGTGTCTCACTTTTTAAAAAAGTGGCACTTAAGTGTCACTTTATTAACTTTTGGTTAAACGTCATTTCTCGCCAAGCTTCAGACTTGCTGTACTTTTCCCTTTAGTTGAAGTCTTGGAAATAGCGTCATTTGGCTTTTATTTCTTTACCCTATGATACAACAGCATATGTTCCATATTCCACTAAAGAGTTATTTTATGGATCATTTATTTGGATAATAACAAAAAACAAGATTGGGTGTTCCATATATATATATCAGAGTAACTATTTTTCGGTCTTTAGAGTCTTTCAAGTGCTCAGCAAAAGGTCATCTCTCACTGGAAATAAATGAAACATAAGAGTCTTTTGAAGTGCTCAGCAAAAGAAGGTCATCTCTCACCGAAATAAATGAAACATATACCTAATTTAAGTGATGGATTAAACAAATATCCATCTAATTAGTTTTAAACTATCATACTACTATTGTTATCCCTATACAAAAATAAACGCATATCTAATGAATAGCCAACAAGTAACTATATAACAAAAAAATTAAAATGATTCATTTTGCAATATATTTATTTATGTACTTATTTAATTTCATACAAAACAGAAATAAAAATTAAAAGAATATGTTAAGGGAACATTAATTTAATTGCATTTGAAAACTGCTTAGACGTCATGATTATGACTTCCAGTATTTGATTGATAAACGTATTTAGGATGGTAAGAGTTTCATGCTATCGATAATTTTCACGAATTTTACCTACTTATAGCATAGAAATAAAATCTAATAAATGAATTTTAAAGTAGGGCAATACATGAGATTTGAATCGATAATCTTTGGGAAAATTGTGGGAAATGTTCTAACCATATTGCGTTTTGTTAATTCCGTCATAAACACTTTAGTTGTGCCAAGCTTGGGTTTTAAATATTTCATAGTTTGTCAATTGAATCAATTTGACCTATTTTGATCTAAAATGGCAGACGTATGTTTCATCCTCATGGATACCCGACGCTGACATTGATAATTTTAATTATACTTTAACATTTTTTTTCAAATTTTTTTCTTTACCTTTTTCATTTTTTTCCTTCTCTTCTTTTTTCTTTATGTTTTTCTTTTTCCTTTTCCCTCCGCTCTCTATTGCTAGGGCTTATGGATGGTTGGTGGAGGTTGCTAGCCTAAGAGCCACCCTTGCTACCTTTGGGCCGGTGAGGGCAATTGTTGTTTAAGGTAAGTGAAGGGAAAAAGGAAAAAAGAAAAAAAGAAAAGAAGAGAATAGGAAAAAAAGAAAAAAAGAAGAAGAAAGTAAACAAGGAAAAGATAATAAAAGGAAAGAAAAGGAAAAAGAAAAATAATAAAAATCAAATAATATTATACTATTATTAAAAATCGCATAGCATGAAGATCTATTATACTGGCAAGGTGATAATTGTCATTTCTAACTAAAATTAGACGAATTAATTCATTTAGTTCCCCAAAAGTAATGGCAATAACATGAGTAAAGTGATTTTTTCTGATTTTTTTGATAACATTTAGAATACAATTAATATAAATAAAAATTTAAATTAAATTGACATAAATACAATAAATTTAAAATCTTCCGAATGATTTTAGGAATATCACCATCAAATTTAACTAATCACAATCTTCACGTATTGTTTAGCTGGAAGATATGGAAGGATGATATGGAAGGATGATGGTTTCAGCATCCTTTACATCGTCGAAAAAAGAGAAGAAAAAAAGTGAATTAGTAAAGCGCGAGCCCATCGGGACCTGCTCCAGACCTCTTCAGCTGTTGTGGACTGGTCGGAGGAGCCTCTCTCTCTCTCTCTCTCTCTCTCTCTCTTCCCCCACTCTGATCACCATCCATGGAGAAATCCTCTCTCCGGCACACTCGGACCACCCGAATCCTCGTACCGAGCTTTGCGATTGCGGTCCAAGATAACCGGGTATGAAATCACCCCCCTTCTTCTGCGGTTGCGGTTTAGTCGTTCTTGATTGGTCCCTGTTCTCTTGAGGCGCAAATCGATGGACCCCTGGCCATATCTGCGCGAAATCAATTCTGGGTTTGGTTCGTCGTGAGAAAATATCTGTTGTAGTTGCGTGTTGGGTGTGCGATGGTGCCTCCTAGAGGAAGAAGTGGACTGAGGCTGAAGAGCGGACGCTGATCGACAAGTACGATGAGCTGTTCTCGTGCGGACGCTGGCGAAGATGCGGACCCGCGAGAAGAAGTTCAAGCCCATCGCTTACCATGTGAATTCTGCGCACCACGCCCGCGACCCCATTGCTTACCCGTGGCACTGGACGTGGAAGGACGTGTCGACCAAGGTGCAGAACATGCGCCACCAGTATCTGCTCGTCAAGCAAAGATCAGGAGGCCGGTCGAGTCGGCCAAGAGTTTAGTCGGCGAGGGTGCGGCCGAGGAGTTTGATTGGATTGAGGGGCTTACCCATTGGTCGAATTTTTTGAGGTACAAGGAGGTGTTTGGGGATGTGCCCATCATGTGCACTAGCGATGGGGTCAATCATTCGATGGTGGGTCTGGAGGAGGCTGACCATGATGAGGTGTTTGTTGGTAATCGACAGGCAATGGAGACGGGGGGGTCAAACGAGCCATTTGGGTAGCGGTGATGTCGGGACAGGGCTTGACCGGAGGACGGTGGCCCGTTATTTATGGGTTTTGATTATGATGATGAAGAAGCGGAAAGGAACTATAGCGGGAGGGACATGATTAGAGAGGAGGGAGATGGCAGCTTTGTTGCCGACAGGGTGGATCCAAACAGTTCTATGTTGAGAAGGAAAGCGAAGCCGCTAAAGGGATTGAGAAAAGTCATGGGCTTTTATCTCTAAGCACTTGGTTCAATTGAGGGAGATCGAGGCTCGATTTGAGCAGCGTGACAGGGAAAGAGAGCGAGAAAGGCTAAGAAGGGAGAATCTTTGATGGAGTCTGACAAGAGCGGGAGAGAAAACTTGAAGAGAGAGAAAGGGAAAAGGAGGAGATGGAGAGTATTAGGGGGAGTCAAGGAGCCAGATGATTCAAGAATGGGATAGTCTTTTGAAGGATAGTGACGAGAGGGAAAAAGAAGAAGAGAGGAGCAGTTAATTGAGGAGAGGGAATGGGAGGAGAGGCTCAACAGAAGGAGGTTAGAATGGAGGAAGAGGATTGATGAAAGGCTTAGTCAGCATAGGTTAGAAATGGAACAGATCCAGACGCGTATTTTCATGAGCAACAGAATCTTACCAGTCAGTTGCTTGGGATTATTTCTCAGTGGACCAGCCATCCGGCTGAGCTATCCAACCATGCGAATGTTGGCAGCCATTATCTTTCACCAGTGATGCAGAACATGCACCGTATGAATGGTATGCTTCATGGTGACACAAGAGTTGATGAAGACAATCCGGATGACGAATTCATTGTTGATGGGTGATTGTAAATCTTGCCTAGTTATCACATGCTTGTGTGTGAAGATATTCATTATCATGAAAGGTCAGGGAAGGTTGACTCTGCATTTATGTGGAATTATGCTGTATAACTGCTTTGTTGTCCTGTTTCTTGTTATGAGTTAAAGAAAGTAATAAATTTGGTTTAATTTTAATATCTGTCTTTAGAGCATATACCAATCCTTACTCGGGATATTTTTCTGTTACATGTTCTATATCAGTCTTCATTTTTCCTCAATCATTCTTCATTTTTCCTCAATACGTAAGCATGTTAGTTGCTGAAATGATTGGCGTATGACATCAAATCATAGTTTAAGGAGTTATGCTGTCATTGGCGGTAAGAGATGACATGATTTTGGTTTCTTACTTTTGAACATGGGCCTGGTTACTGCCTTAAATGCTATTAACAATACTCGGATGGACTGAGGTAAAATGCATTCTTTTATCTTTGTTACCTCCCAAGTTGTTCAACTGATAAGGTCAATTGACGCGTTCAACCAATCTTCAAGATCACTTTAAGAGCATTTTTGTTTGGCATTCACCTAACACATTGAAGATGTATAAGCTAGCGGAAGTCTGGCTTAGACTTTTTTTTTGGTTGAGCTGCAAAGTCGTCCTCCCCAAATGCACGCAAAAGCAGACATTTTTTTGAGTATACATGTCTATATGCATTTTAACGTAGATATATGCTCACGTGCTTATTGTACTTGTCTTCAAGTGGTAAACCTGCATGTGGATACCTGTGGACTAGTGTAAAACCTTGTCCTTAAAATCATTTGAAGTTGACTTGGTATTAAATGAGTTGAATGCATTCCTTTGTTGAGTAAGTTATATCTTGTACTTCTTCATGATTACATGCTCTATGATCAACTTGATAGCCTTGTTAGACATCATTACCCATGTATATAGAATAAAAAAAGGTGAAATTTTCCCACGATTGATACTTGATTTGGTGGGTTATGCTTGTATTGTTTTAACTGACTACCGAATCAAATGATTCACAATTCATTCGACTAATGATAGACAAAAGGAACTTCCAATTCATGAACTCAACCTTAATTTGACAACTTTCTGTAAATCCCACGTGTGCTTGTGGGTGCAGTGAGAGGATGAGTGGGGTTGTACTGCATTCAACAAGTGCTTGTGTTCTACTTTTACACTAAGCATAAAGCTACTTTGACCTAGAAGT
Source organism: Eucalyptus virginea (assembly GCA_014182375.1). Classification (NCBI taxonomy): domain Eukaryota; kingdom Viridiplantae; phylum Streptophyta; class Magnoliopsida; order Myrtales; family Myrtaceae; genus Eucalyptus; species Eucalyptus virginea. The sequence continues at coordinate 36,191,918 of CM024521.1, forward strand.
CTTATTTATTTATTTTTTGTGAGAAACCTTTCGGTATCTTCACATATTGTGAACAATCTATAAGAGCTAACCTTAACCAGAAACTCTGAATGTTCCAAAAAGAATATCCTTGCGTGGTGGCCTCTTCAGGGTGCAAATGGGGAGTTGGTCCACTTACAAGCATGCGCAGGCTTCTTGAGCCTCACTGCATGCATGCACAATCAAGCGCGGGGCTCGTGTGTTTTTACTTCCTGTCTCTGTGCATGTGCAGCACATGTTGTTCCAGTGTATCTATGTGCGTGCGCTTATGTGCTCGGCAGTTGTGTGCATTTGTGGGCAGAAGGAGTCATGTATGCCCATGTTTTCAGGCTCATGCCTGTCCAATTGAGGAGGGATGTGCATCCTGTGCTTGATGTGTGACTCCCTAGAGCACAGGAATAGCTCTTCTTTGCGGGTTCAATATATAATTCATCAAGCCCGCATAATCAGAAAAGAAATGAGCTATGTTGGTTATGTGGTCAACAACTTAATGGGGTAAGTGCCGCTTGGTTCTATTGTCTATGCCTTTGATGCTGTTGCATGGGAGTTCAGTTGATGTCCTCAATTCATTGGTTTCTTGTGATCTATTGAAATGTTGAGGTGGCTCTGTATCTGCCATGGCCGAATATGTTGGAGTAAATGGACTGCGATGAATTGCTCTCTTGCGCATTCCTGGTCTTTTGTGTCCAGAAATCGTACTATGTTTCATTCAAGTTTCTTTTGTCATGGCTTGTCTGGAAACATCTTACTTCTGTTGATCTGACTTGATGATATCATATGCTGGAAAGAGCCAATAAACTTACCAGCATGAAGCTCCTTATGCATTTTGCTTCAAGGCTTGTTTACCTGGTATTATTTTGTTGGCCAATTTCCAATTTATAGATGTTGCATTCTGTGTATCTGCATGTACTATTCTTATTTTTGGTAAACATCTGCACATCCCCTATGCTAATGTTGCGCAGGAAGAAAGAAAAGCTTTTCCTTGGTGGACCAGAATTTGTTTGAAGTGCTATTGTCAGTGTCTTTATTTCCTGACTGCATTCCTATAAGACTCATGGTAGAAGTACCCCATTATAAATGTAGTTGGTTGGATGGCTTTCCAAATTTTGATCACATTCCATCCCCAAACTCGAACGTGGTCTGGTCAGTTTTCATTCACCAAGAAGGCTGTGTTACGCAGGGAAAAAGGGTCCTTTGAATGGATAAATAACGTGAATGAATCACAGTAGAATTTAAAATTTTCAGAACAGTTGTTCTTATTCACTGTAGCTGACCAACACTTTACTAAGGAGCGATTGGCTTGGTTTTCCCGATTGGCTTGCTTTTTCATTGTAGAAATACAATTTCACGGTCTTCGCTACAATCTTTGACAAAATCGTCACTATGGGCGCGTATAATAAAATTTCTACTTCTCTATTTCTCTATTCCCTGGAACAGGTTTGGAACATAAATTCGTTTGGTAACACAATTTGATTTTTCTATTTCTGGAATAGATTTCTATTTCATAAATAGATTTGAAGAAGAAATTAAAGCTAAAATTTTTAACTTTCATTCGTAAATCGATTTCTTAATTTTTTGGCGTAAATCAATTTCTATTCTGTAAATTTTCGCTACGTGCACCTATATGTTGCTTTCATTTCACTAGTCTGTGTGTATATTAAAAATTAATTGGTTCCAAGTCATTGGTAAACTTTATTGAGTGACGACTTTATCAAGCATGGAGAGGTTTTTCTTTATAAAAGAACATGATGAAAGAAAGAACGTAGAAAGAAACACTAAGTTTATATCGAATGCTTCTCGAATAAACTAGAGCACGGTCCAATGTAAGGCGGGAGGCGACCTTATCAATGTTCTGTCTTGTTCCGCTACAGATGTGTACTGGGTACGCTTCTCGATGCATGTCCTGTTGTTTCTGTATTACCGTTTGAAGCATGACTTTGAAGGGAATACTTAGGAGCAACGAAATTAAGATATCTTACAGAAACTAATCTCCTCAGTGAAGCCGAAACAAATCGAATTTCGACCATGGCACAAAAGCTCACTGACGACATCGACGTCGAGGTACTCTCAAGGCTGCCGGTGAAGTCCCCGATTCGGTTCAAGTGTGTGAGCAAGCGGTGGCAGTCCTTAATTTTCTGGTCAGCGCTTTGCGAGGCTGCACCTGCAAAGGTTGCACGCATTGGGGGGGTGGTGGGTGTGTGTTGTCCTGAGCCAGAGAATCATCAAGAGCAGCCCGCTTTAGACCGTTGACTACGAAGTGCTCCACAGTGACTGCGACGTGGGGCTGACCATGCAGTGGTGAAGTCTCATGACCTGGGAAGGGACTATCTCGGTATGGAGCCCGGGATTGTGGGGGTCCTGCGATGGACTGGTGTGTCTGTCGGTCTGTGGCGGATTCATCTTGTACAATCCGATCGCCAAGGAGTCTAGAGTTTGCCTGACTCTTACTTAAGTCCCTGGGAATGAGGTCTTCCACGGGTTCGGTTATGTCTCTGCATCAGATGACTACAAAATAGTTCAAGGTGCCTATTTTCCTGCTAACGATGGTTCTAAAGAACGTGTTGTGGAGATATTTTCACTCAGATCAAGTACCTGGAAAAGGATTCCTCTCGAAGACATGCACGACCTGTATGAAGGCGGGGTCTATTTGAATGGTGCGGTCCATTGGGAAGTTTCCTTGGGAGTTGAGACAGGAGGGAGCAAGCGATCGTCTCGTTTGATTTGACCGAGGAAGAATTCCTGGAGGTGCTCCCAATCCCTAGAGTCGAAGAGGTCATGATCTTCGAGGGCCTCGGGATTTACAGGGGACGCCTGTTCATGTACTATGGAACTTGGCTGCCTTGTTTCGAGGGATGGATCAGGGGTACGGGAACCCAGAGTCCAGGATGAAGTGGTTCAGCAACTCGACCGAGGGCTTGCCCGCCAGTCAGTACTACGTCGTCCCACTGGCCTGCACTGGGAAGGAAAAGATCGGGTTCCGGATCAATGCGTGGGAGATGATTCTGTTCGACCCAGACAATGGGACTTTCAAGAATTGCCCCATTGAGGACGACAATGATGACGAGGAGTTGGCCATCTATATGGAAACTCTTGTTTCACCCTATCTCAACCACGGGCAATGAAGGATACAATGGCAGGCTATAGGGGGTGAAAAAAAAGGGAAACTCTTGTTTCACCCTATCTCAACCACGAGCAATGAAGGATACAATGACAGGCTATAGGGGGTGAAAAAAAAGGGCGTCGCTGAACGTAGAGAGGACGGAGTTTGCTGCATTCTTGTTGTCCTGTTTTGAGAGTTCTTGCTGTTAAATTCAAGTGGTAGATCTTAAAATAATCTTGTGTTCACCATATGACTGTTCAAACCATGGTTGTGTCCAGCCACTTTGATAATAACATAACCATACACACCCTTGTACATGATCTGATCTAATCCACGTTTGATCAATCGAACTATCATCCATAAACAGCTACTCTGTTCCTCACCACCGTCTCATTCAATTGATGTTGAACCTGATTTTGATCCTGAAACCACACGTATTTCTACTGTAAGTGACTTGCCGATCTTTCAAGCTTGGGGGGGGGGCGGTGCTCCATAGGAATAACCGCAGTGAATTTGATGGAGTTTGGGTTTATGTGACAAGGTGATAGAAGCATGAAGATGTTCGTCCGAAAAATCTCCAATAGGATATTTACTGTTAAAACATATGTTGAAAGCACTGTTCACAAAACAGTGTCCACTGTTATTACTCTGCATCCTTCGATACTCAAACGCAGCAGTTAAGACAATTAAAGCTAAAAGTTATACCAAGGCTTCTTCAGATAAATAACAACCGTATCCAACAATACAAGCAGATCAATCGTAAGATTGGGCTCTTTCATCTGCCATGGATAAGCTGAGCGGCCCCAGTCATATCTAATCTTTCAGCATCCTCAGCTCTTGCGGTTCTGTACATGTGTTCCCGTCTCAGTTGGATTCATGTGCTGTTTCGGCTGGCTTGTCTAAAAATGTCGTTCTTCTGTCAATTTGAGATACCACTCGCTTCTCAATTAAACCCTGGTTACATCTGTTGACACTCGCTTAATGTATCAAAGCCAGTTCGGTCGGATGCTCTCAAAAACGGAGGCAACCTCCATCCCCAAGTCAGTTCTCATTTAAATGTTTGATTTTCTGTAACGTATGTCAATGGCCTGCAACGCATCCTTAAAGATGATGACTGTATAAATCGCTCTGGCCCTATATATTTTATAATAGGGCCTTTTGGATTGGAAAAGCTTGCATAATCAACTACCGACTACAGTCTGGCAGTTGTGGATGAGAATTGAGACCAGGTCAATTCTGGTTCGTCAAGCTACAATGTGCAGTGAGTATGCTCGTTGATCGAGTCCTAAACCATTTTTCTAATCATCAATGATTTTTGCTATTACCGTCTGGGGCTTTGACTAGAAGAGTTCCTTATTTAGGCCGGCTAAGTTTAAAGATACCTTAAACAGCAAAGAAACAGATCTCTTACTTGAATGAGCTTGATGCAGACACACTTTGCTGAAACAAATCAAAGCTCCGCCATGGCAGTAAATATTACGGAGGATATTATCATCGACATACTGTCGAGGCTACCGGTCAAGTCCTTGATGCGGTTCAAGTGCGTAAGCAAGAGATGGCGGTCTCTAATTTCTGACCCTCACTTCGCCAAATTGCACCTGCAAAGGCTCATCTTGGAGAATCTAACCCCTAGCCAGAAAATCATCAAAAGCAACCCGCTCCAAACCATAGACTATGAAGCACTCGACAACGATGAGGTCAAAAATCATGTGGTGGTGGAGTCTCATGACTTGGGAAAGGATGAACCGTGGGGGCTTGCAGGGTCGTGCCATGGCTTGGTGAGTTTGGCTGTTGACGATGGATTTCTTGTGTATAACCCAACCACCAAGGAGTCCAGGAAGTTGCCAGGTTCTGATTTACTAGCAGAACACGAGTTCTTCCATGGATTCGGTTACAGCTCCACGACTGATGACTATAAAATAGTACAAGGAGCTTTCTTAAAAGCAAATGATGGCTCTATGAATGTGTATTGGAGATATTTTCGCTCCGATCTGGTTCTTGGAGAAGGGTTCCTAGCAAAGATGTTCCCAAGTTGATGGAGCCGGAATCTATCTAAACGGGTCTGTTCATTGGATTGTGAACCGTGGAATTGGAAGTAGGATAGAGCAAGCGATCATTCCATTTGGTTTGGCCACAGAAACATTTGAAGAGGCAATTCCAATCCCCAAAGTCGAAGGTATAGTTTTTGAGGGTCTGGGGATTCATGGGGGACGCCTATTCGCGTACGATGTCACTTGGAGACCTCGTTTTGAGGCTTGGATCATGAATGAATATGGGAAAGGGGAATCTTGGACAAGAATGTTCAGTGTCCTGACTGACGGTTTACCTGCCTGTCAATTTTATATGATCCCGATAGCCTACACCCAGAGCAAAAAAATTGTTTTCCAGATGGATGTGTCGGAGATGATTTTGTTCAATCCGGAGGATGGTACTTACAAGAATTACCCCATTGAAGAGGATGATAATGTTGAGTCTGCTATATATGTGGAAACTCTTGTTTCACCCCACGTTGGCCATGAGCCATGAAGGTACAAGCTTTGCGTGTGCTGGTTTAGCAAATTCTGTTTATTACACATAATGCTCCTGAAGAGTTCTTACAGTCATGTATCTTTCTGGTTCACGAGTCATTGTAATTAAATTTGATTTCACTGTCTCTAATCCTTTCCACTCCAACCCATGAATGTTTAAGTTTATGTGGAAAGATCTAATAGCAAGATGAATATGAAGATAACTGATTATCTTCATCTCCTGCAGATTTTACACCAAGCATGCTGCATTGCCTTACTTTTGTTTGAAACTTTTATGTTTTCACTCCTTTTGATCTGCTGCAGATATCCTCTGCATGTAAAGAATAAAAGAAGGGGGATACAACATTTCCCTTCATACCTTTAAAGCGGTGATCTTACATACGTAAATATATATTCCACAAAGATGAGACAACCAACCAACAGCCCTTTCCCAACCAAGTTCTGATCTATCTAATTACTCAAAATGAGATTCTACATTCTATTTGCTAGCATTAACACAACATTCTGAAGAGAATGTCATCAAGAAGAAGAAGAAAAAGCAGAAGAAGAAACAGTCATCCAGTTGAGATCACATCAATCTATCTTATAAGTCCAGTACATTGTTTTGGTACGTGACAGGCCAAATTACAGGCAGAACAATACAATACTAAGCCATCATCCTACATCTCTTTTTGAACCATTTTTGCATCGAGCGATTCTATTGAGAACAGGAAAGAACAATGATCTGATGACATAGACCTAGACAAATCAAACTATGAACGGTAAATAGTGCTGTTCTGACAAAAATCTGAATCGGGCAAACTTTAGACTTCGATTTCGATCCTAAGACAGAATTTGTATCAAACATGGGTGACACCACAAACAATAATGCTGGTATCTCTATAGCAAATAATCTCTGTGGCTATGTTTGGAAACCAGGATAAAAGATAGGATGCGATAATTGTTATCCTTTGCGGTGTTTTGGTTACTGTCCAAAACAGAATAAGATCGGCTAAAATAAGGATGTAATCCGGATGAAAAGATCCAGTGTTCTTGCCATCAAAGCTCCTTTCTGAGAAGCCCTAACCTCTCCTCCTTCTCTTCTCCCTTTCCAGAGCTCTTTTCTTCGGCTACAATCAGACAAAGAAGCGAGGCAGCGTGCTTCGGCATCACTCATAGGTAACGACAACCCTGTCGTCAGCGCTACGCGCACGTTTTACTGATGTATTTTTTTCTCTCTTTTCGTACAAACTTCTTTTCCTTAAAGAGATTGTTAGATCGTCATCTGCTCTGCTCCGACCTCTGTCGCGGGCAACAACAACTGACGTTTTTCACTGCTTATCGTTGCTTATTTTTTGCACGATTTTAAGGTTTCAGAATTTTTGCTCGGCTTTTATTTTTCTCAATGCCCCTTTATCTGACAAGCCGCAAGGTGGAGCGTGCGTCGAAAATGTCGGACTACTGCTAGAAGCAAAATTTACTCGGTAAGAATCAGTAGACCAAAGTTGGCTTCGTCTGATCTGCTTCGGTTTCCACTGAAGTTACCAAATCATTGTTCTATCTCCCAACAGAATGATGTATTGGAATTTGTCTGTTGATCGTGTTTGCTTTTTATGTGGTGTTGCTGCTGAATCCGTCGTTCATCTCTTCATTGAATGTACTTTTGCGATGACCATATCGGTGTCCATTTGACTCTGAAACTAAGTGTGATGTTAGGTATAGATTGCACAACGAGACGAGGACATCTTTGAGCCGTAATATTTATTGGTAATTATTTATCACTTGGGGCATTTTGCTCATGAGAGCTTGTAAGCAGGTTTAGTCACCGGTTTTGCGGATTTGGGGAAATAAATACTTACTTACCAAAAGAAATTAAAAAGATAACTCATTTGAAACACGAGTTTATTTGCTGAGAATTTTAACTCGTGAACTTTCTCGTTGAAGCAGAAATAATCATGTTAGGTAACCAGATATTTTGAAAATATTTCATTGAACTTGAAATGGTGGTAGTGACTAATATTTGTATATATATATAATGAGGAGAGCGTGCTATATTTTCCTCTCTCTCTCTTTTTTTTTTTTTTTTTTTTTTTTTTTTTTCAGTTAGCTCCGTAATTTTGAAAGGTTTGTACCGTGGGGTTTTAAATGATTTTGTTATTATCTCACTTGCCAATTTGTTCTTGCATATTGTTTATGTTCTTTTTCCTCGTTATATACAGCTTACAATGATAGCAAAGAAATTAACATACTGATATTTAAGGAGAAGAACCTGCAGATGTTGCTTATGTGTATGATGTATATGACTATGGTGTGAACTATTGCTAGAAGGCATTGCCATAAGCATATATTGAAGGATCACACCATTTCTAGAAGTTAAGTTAATTTAGATCATTTTGACCACCTCAAGGGTAGTCCCGCATATAGTCAAAGATGAATAACTTGTTGTATAATATGTTATGTGACTTGAAAGATTAAAGTGGTATTGGGTGGGATAACGAAATGCATAGTGTTGTTATTCACTTAGAGGATAGTTGGCAAAAATATCATTAGATATGTGTCACTTCTCATTTTTTTTCTTTAGGACTTGTTCCCTTTTTTAATGATAATATAATCTCTTTGTAGAGAATCGGTTCTTTTAGATGGAAGCCCTTCCCTCAACATGTTCAACTAACAATCATATTTGGAAAGGACTATGCCAAAGGAAATCTCATTGAAGACACTTTAGAAGCTCATTTAGCTTTAGACCTCTATAAGGTAAGAATCATCATGATGAGACTTACCACCACCACCATCTTCTAGATGCAGTGACTTGGGCCTTTAAGAAGGATAAAAAAGGGCTAAAGCAAGTGATAAATGGGCTATTGGATTAGTTTAGATTCTAGGTACTTTTTGACTCTTTCTTGAAAATGCTAGTGCGAGGATGGAGGATTGTTAGTTGCATTGGTCATACTAAAAATTCATACAATGATGAGAAAATAATCAATGATGACTTTCTTTTAAATGTCTCTAAGTACTATGCAGAATAATATTTATGTTGAAAAATTGTGAAGAATCTTAAGATCATTTATCTCAATTTTGGATTTGAAGTAGATTTATGTGAAGAAATCTATGGGAATGCTTATTTAAGTGACGAGCAATGAGAATGACTTATCATTCTAGGCTAAGATATACATGCTTATATATCTTTGCTTAGAACAACTTTTGTCTATCTTTAGTGTAATTGTGACTTTTGTGATGGTATTTTTGCTTGGTTAACGGTGTGTGTGTGTGTGTATTTATATATAGGTCTCTTGTGTAGTCCTTTTGTAGTTTTATGGCATTGAACAACATTGAGCAATGTTTTTTTGTATTGTTCGACGTTGTTCAATGCTATAAAACAACAAATAGACTACTTAAGATACCTAATATTTATAGGCACAGTTAACCAAGCTTAAAAATCATCACTTAAGTTGCAATTAAACAAAAGATAGATAAAATTCATTCGAAGCAAATACATACAAGCCACTATTCTCTTTTCTATTTCTTGGAGAAGCATTTCCTCAATTTCCTTCTTATCATGTCTTGAAAATTGATAAAGGAGATGAGTGTTCTCAAGATCCCTCGCAATTTTTTGGCATAATTTGATTTAATCCATGTTACTTATACACATTTAAAGAAGCTCATCATTGTCCAAATTTTTAGCATGTCCAATGCGATTAGCAATCATTTGCATCCTTCACTAGCTTTTTTTAAGAAAGACCAAAAAAGTCTGCATCCTCAACTAATCTAGCAGCCCATTTATCACATGCTTTAGCTCCCTTTCTTCTTGAAGGCTCCGAATAATGTTGTGTTAATGATGGTGGTGGTTTAAGTTTTGACTTACACTATTAGTTGTCTCATCATCATGATACTCGCCTTGTTGATGGTCTTTAGTCACATTATCCTCTAAAAGGTCTTCACTGAAAATTCCCTTGGTATGGTCCCTTCCAAATGTGGTTGCTAGTCAATCATATTGAGGGAAGGACTTCTTTCACAAAGAAGAAGTATCTTGTTCTCTCTTAAAAATAGAAACAAGAAATGAAGGAAAAAAAAAAGAGAAGAAGTGACACAAACTTTGCAATATTGTTCCAACTATTCTTCGAATGAATACCAACACTATGCTTTTTGTGATCCCACCCAAAACCACTTTGAACTTTTAAGTCATGTATCATATTATACAATATTTCCAATTTCTTCATCTTCGACTCAATGTGAGGACTATCCTTGAGGCGGTCTAGATGATCAAGACAAGCTTGGCTTCTACAAATGTGCAATCCTTTAATATATGCTTATGAATTGTGCCTTTCAGTGGCAGCATACGTCGATATCATATACATCATACACCGGCTAAATTTGGAGGTTCATCTTCTCTAATATCAATATGCTAAAAACTTCTTCACTATTATCATTATAAATCTCTAATGAGAAAAAAAAAAAATAGAAACATTGGCTTAGAACTAATTGGCGGGTGAGATTATAGCAAAATTTTCCAAAACACAACAGTGCAGCGTTTCAAACTAACGGAGCTAATCGAAAAGGAAGAGTAATATATGGCATGTTCTCCTCATCATAGAACATACACATTTTGGCTATTAATACCATTTCAAGTCTAGTGAAATATTTTCAAAATATTAATTATCCAACATGATTATTTTTCACTATTACAAGTTTAAATCCTGATCAAATAAACTCATGTTTGTGGTGAGTTATTCTATTAATTTTTCTGATTAGTATTTTCCTCCTCATACACAAAGGTGGACTAAGCCTGATTACAAGTTCTCATGAGCACAATTACAACTAACAAGAATGCCCCAAGTGGCACATAAGGACCAATGGTTATTACAGCTTAAAGCCTTTCATTGTGCAATCTGCAGAGTAGAAGAATGGACGCGCATATGAACCTCCAAAAAGCAAATGATCCACATGAAAAAGCAAACTGCATGAATTTGCAGAGGTGAAGAATGTTCCTCGAAAATGAACAATCAAGGGAGAGATGATCCTTCAATCTCACCACATGACAAGAAGACAAGATCAACAGAAAAATCTCAAGACCTCATTCTATCTTTTATCGGCATCCTATCGCATACGAAAAGTTAAAAGATAATAGAATGCTTTGGTACTAACCCACCTGTAGTCTTTCTAGCCGAAAAAAGAAACCTTTGGTCTTACTGATTCTTAGCAAACTCCACGCGCCAATTACTGTGTAAATTTTGTTTACAGGAGTAGTCCAGATTATCAAGAACATATTATACGCAAACTCCACCTTGTGGCTTGTTAGAGAATGGGTGCATTGAGAAATAAAAGACAAGAAGCGCAAATTCGCAAGACCTCAAAGCGTACCAAAAATTAGAAACAAGAAGCAGTGGAAAATGTTGAAATGTTGTTACCTGCGACAGAGGAGTTGGCCGGTGCCAAGGTACTGCTAGAGACGGTGATCTAACGAACTCCCCAAGGAAAGAAGTCTATGTAAGACTTCGCTCATTTCGCAAAATAATATTCGGAAAATGTTTTTAGGATATTCCGGTGTTCGTTTCACAAAAAAAATGAACTAGTTAGGGAAACATCAAATTTTTAAATATTTTTCTTTCTTTATTTTGTTTTTACTTTTGTCTTGGCTGGTCGCCGACGATCGGCCACAAGTGAGCCTTGAGCTAGCTAGCCTTGGGCAAGCTCAAGGCTCATAGACCTCTAGGGATCTTGCCGCTCACTTGATCGGTGGTGAGTTAGGGCTTGAGCTTGCCATTCACCATGGAATTTGGCAAGCCTCGAGCTCCCAAAGTTGGGTGAGCATGAAATCGTCTTTGGCTGGTCACTCGACTGTCGCCATAGTTGGCGATTAATTGAAGAAGAAGAAGATAAAAAGAAAGAAAAAAAAAAAAGAAAAAGTAATTTATAAATCGATTTTTTAAAAAATTAAAAAATTAAAAATCAATTTTAAAAAATAAAATAACAAAAATTATTGAAAATGAGTGCATGTAGAAAAATATTTTTCCTATCAAACAATGAAAAATATTTTTCGCTTCATCTTCACATTTCAGTTAAATATCAAAAATAATTATATTAAAAAATATTTTTCAGAAATATCATATTTTTTGCGAAGACAGTCTAAATGAAAAAGTAAAGCATTGGTAAAACGCGCGTGTAGCGCTGGTGATGGCGTCTTTGATTGCAACATCTGCTTTGACTCAACTTGCAATGATTGCTTAACCGAAATAATTGTCAATGGACACCTTGGCAGTAGGTTCGACTCAGATTTTGATTGCGACTACTGTTCCACTCTTCTTATTCTTGCATTGGATTGTTAATTTTAGTCAAACTACTGAGTTGACCATCGATTGTATCCATAATCAATATCAAATTAGATACGTCCATTAGCATCTACTCTTCCCTAGTTGACGCTTAACACGCTGTATTGCTTAATCGATATTCACAGCCAGCATTTTGATTAATCAGTATAGTCGGATTTTAGAGACTTCTATTTGTCCCGACGGTCTCATCATTTTCTCTTCACTATTGGCTCGACTTAATATCACATTTGAAATCGCAGTCAATATGTAGTTAGTCAACATCGGTTGCTTATTAACTTTAGATCTTCGAAATCAAAATCGACGTTTTCGGGGAACCAACACTTTCTATTTAAATTCGAATGAGGCGAAAATTGTTGAGTCTAGTGACAAAATTCGACCTCCCCTTCCCATCATTTTCTCTCGTTTTCCATTCTGTGAAGAAGGAATGCGGTCTAGACACGGCTCACTGGTCTTCGTCTTCGCAAGGAGAGAGCATCGACCCGGACAACGTCACTTTCGGACATTAAATTATTTTATCGACGTGGCCAGTTTTCGAACTTCCAAGCTCATACGATATTATTTATCTAATAATTATGACAATAGTAGACATTCTGCACTAAAAGTAATGATTCAAAAGTGCGTAAATCACATCATCCCCATGGGGTCTAATGTGAAATTGCGGACAGAACCCATAAATTATATATGATAAAAAATAAAATCAAAGATAGTGAGCAAAAAGGAGATAAATGATAAAGCTCGAGGAACCACCGATCATTGCAGCGTAGAGGGTAGATCCTTTGCCCTCCCCAGTGGAGGCCAAGGTTCGAAGCCCCTGCGAAGCAGGGAGGCTGAAGCGCTGTGTGGTGACTTAAGCGTGACGTCGGGGTGGTGGTTTCCCCGCTAGCGTCGCTCCAGGGTTTACTTGGCGGCTATGTACCGCCGTAAGGTGACGAACGGCTGACGGGGTTCCCTGGGTATCAAAAAAAAAAAAAAATGATAAAGCTCGAGGACATATATATATTTCTGTATTCCTTTTAATTTTGACAATAAAAAATAGGCTTAAATTCGAACTCGTCAATGAAATGCGAAGAAATAATAGGACCCAAGCCACACATTTTTACAAATTTTACGTACTTCGATTGATTCCATTTGCCGCATTTTCTATTAGAAAATGGCACCATAAAAAGCATGGAGGAGGGGCGTGTCTATGGCGTCTCGCGGGCACCGTGTCCCTAACCGGCAAGTTATCCTAAACGTCTCCGATTCTTTAGGGTTCAGTATTCTACCATAAAGATCCGTTATCTATAGCATTTTGGGTTTATGTACGATGAAAAAAAAAGTGATTACAAAGAACTCGTTTATGGAAAATATAGTTGCGCTATTTTTACTTTATAATATGCATCGACCTTTATGCTTTGTTGATAAATTGATACCTAAAATATGAAAAAATGACACTGGTCCCTAAAGGACTTTTGGTAATGTTCGACTTAGTTATCGAACTGTATATAAAAATGTTCATTATTATTCCTGAACTTGAATTAATAGAATGACAGTATCGAATATTTTCATATAATTTAGGAATTAAGTTGAATATGTACCAAAGGTTCGAAAATCACTTGAACAAATTAAGAATTCACGGATTATATTACATTTTAAACTAAAATTTAAAGATTATATTGAATAAATTAAAAATTTAGGATCATAGGCTCAATGGGGCCAGATTGTCGTTATCCCCTGAAATATTTAAGGGACCCCCTCAGGAAGTTGCCTCTTCTTTTCCCACGAAATTCTTAGGAGTCCGCCACCGTCCACCCTCCACCGTCCACCTTCTCCTTTCTCCTTTGTCCTGGCTCTTCTTCTTGTGATGACCCCTGCGGAAACGAACTGCTTCACGTCGCTCCTCCGCAAAGTCCAGGGCGACCGCGGTGGCAGGAATCCATGGACCCTGATCTCTACAGAGCCGCGCGGTCCGGGGACGCCTCGTTCCTGGAGGGGATGGACGGCAGCTCCACCCTGCTCTCGCAGGTGACCCCGAAGCAGAGCACCATCCTCCACATCGCGGCCGAGTTCGGGCGAGCCGGCTTCTTCAGAGCAGCCACGAGGCTCTGCCCATTGCTCTTCGACAGGACCAACTCGAAGCAGGAGACCCCGCTTCAGGTGGCGGCCAAAGTGGGTTGCTCCCAGCTGGTTGACTTCGCCGTTGACCACGCCAGGAAGGCCTACGCGGATCTTGAGAGCCAGGACGGGCGCGATGGGGGGCTCAGGAGATTGCTCGGGATGGTCAATTTGGAGGGCGACAACGCGTTGCACTTGGCCGTGCGGAACGGGCATGACTCAGTGGTGAAGTTGCTTGTGGAGGCTGACCCTGGGCTCTTGGACTGCGTGAACTGCGCCGGGGAATCGCCCTTTTACATCGCCACGGAGAAGGGGCATGGGGAGATCGCCGAGCTGATTCTAAGCTACCCCGAGAGTTGCCTCTCTAAAGGCACCAACGGGATGACTGCTCTGCATGCTGCTCTGTATTATCAGCTCAATGGTAATTCATGTCTTATACCCCACACTTGTTACAGGCTTTTAGTTTTTATTGTTCTTGCTATTGGCTTTTCTGTGCATCTTCGGTGGCTGTGGAGGAAGAACTTTGCTGGCTTGAGGAACTGGTCAATCCTTTTGTTAATTTGATAGATTCAAAATTGTAGGTTGTGATTGTCTGATCAGGATAGTAGTGTAAAAGGAATCCAGTGAAAATCTTCACTTGAGAATACATTGCATGATGTGCTTATGAATCACCTGGACGAGGAAGTTCTTTGACCAGGGGTGACGGACAAGTGAAATGCCTAAAAAATTGGGAATTTTTGGTGGGTGAAATGTGTTTGACAGATGATGATGCGGTTCAAAAATTTGGCTCCCCGAGTCTATGATGAGATATATTCTACTATTTGTCCTACAATTTTTTAAGCACAGTTAATGGTAGGATGAGAAGTTTATATATCTAGAACAGGAAGCACGGCTGTCCCTTGAATTCCTTGACTTGATTACTTCTCTGCTGAAGGGAGATTTCACAGTGCAGTCATGCAACTATCAAAAGTTAATATCAATTAGCATAACTTGCAGAGAAGGCGACCTCTTGTTTTTGTTTTTAGTAATGGTACTTATGGTAAAACCAGTCAACAAAATTGGTTATGTGATAGTCTGTCCCAGGGACTTTAAACAAGTGGGTCGCATTTGACACCTGGTAAAATTTTGCCACATTATTTGGTACACCAGCCTGTCATGTTTATATACTAGCAATGCAAGCTGCAGACATGCTTGTTTGTCTAGAATACTTGCTATATCTGCAAGATTAGTCCAGATGTTTGTTTAGGAATAGAAAGGACTCCAGTTATTTTTGGAAGTATTCAAGGTTGCAACTTTGCTGTCCGGCCTTTTCATTTGCTTGAGATTTGCATTGGCTGCAATAACAGTAAGTTGTCCGCTGATAACTATGAATGGAGGCTTAGCTAATTGACTCGGTAATGTCTTAATTTAAGTGAAGGTTAATAGAGAGATGCAGAGGCTAGATCTTGGCAATGGAAAAGAGTCTGTCCCTCGGTTCCTCCCTATGCTGTTGAAGATGTCCCAAGCTGCGGACAATCCTGTTTGCTTGAGATTCTAGTTAGATCTAGAAGGTTGAATAGTTTAATAAAACAAGATATAACAAGCAAAACTTGTCTAAGGGGCTATAGAAGTTCATAAGCTGTTGTCATTTGATCAGGCATTATGAAGAAGATTGTAAAGAAAAGAGTGGACATGATACGAGAAGGAGATGCCCTCGGCTGGACTCCCCTACATTATGCTGCTCACTTCGGCAATGTCCACGCAATTAAATTGTTCTTAAAGCGCAAAAGTTCAGCAGCTTACATCCCAGGCAAGGATGGGGAATCGCCCTCCATATTGCGGCATTTGGAGGCCGCACTTCCGTCATGGAAGAGGTCCTAAATAATTGTCCTGACACTTGCGACTTGCTAGACAACAAGGGAAGAACTGCTCTCCATGCTGCTGTTTTAGGAGGGCAAGAGAAGGCCGTTCGGTTCATTTTGGGGCTCCCGAATCTTGTGGGCCTTGTGAACGAAGCAGACGAAGATGGGAACACGCCTTTGCATCTGGCTGCCATGTACAAAAAGTACAGCATCATAGCGATCCTTGCTCGGGACAGCCGAGTAGACATAAAAGCCACGAACAAGAAGAACTTGACGGCCCTTGGCATTTATAGGAAATATCAAGAGGTATGTTATCTTCCTTTTGGTACCTCCCTCTTGTTGTTACTTAACAAGAAGCTTTGACATGAAGCAAAGGAATCCGGTTTCAGTTTAGGATTAGCTTATATGGACTACACCAGTGTCTTGAATGTTGGTTGAAGATGCCTGCAGCTGATCGACCATTGAAGCCTAAGGACTTAAATTTGTGCTAAGTGCATTCATGCTAAACTACATAGTGACAGATATCTAGCTCATCGTCACATGAAAACTTTCTACATTTTCTTAGTTAATAAACAGACCATTTTGACAAGGCAGTGCTTGTATGCATCAAATTAGCTTTCATGCTTATTTTTAACACTATGTGAATAGTATTCAGACTCTATGTGCATATCATTCCTTGTATGTAGAGTGGTTTTGCAGCTGCAAAGGTTTATTTCATGTTGAAAGAGACCTACGGTGTACAAGACATGCAAGCCTGGGTCGACACGAATGTAAAGAAGATGCTTAATCGAGGACCCGATGAAATAGTCCCTACTGAGAACTTCAGCCACAGAGAGACCTCTTCTCATGAAAAAGGCAACATGCTGGAGATCCACCTCCTCGTGGCGATGCTCATAGCCACAGTCACTTTTGCAGCTGCCTTCACAATGCCCGGCGGCTACCACAATAACGGACCGGACGAGGGGATGGCCAGTCTCACCTCGAATCTGGCTTTCAAAGCATTCGTGATTTTTGATACTATGGCGTTCTGCTGCTCAGTTGCCGCAGTGTACCTCCAGTTTGGGACTTCTGGTGGGGGCTACTACGAGCGAGCCCGGTTTATAAAGGCCGCCATGGTGTTCATCTTCATTGCAATACTCGGGATGGTATTAGCATTCGCATCGGCAATGTACGTAGTGCTGGCCAAGAGCATCGGCCTCGGATTGACAGCTTACATAACGGCTGGGTGCTTTATTGGGACATTCTTTCTCCGGTGGTTCGTGGATCCATTAGGGAAGCCAGATCTAGGATTACGCCCATTGAAGAAGTATCTACGGAACTTGCTCTTCCGGTACGGAATAATCTAATCAGCACGCGTGTAATCCATGTTACACTTCTTAGTCTGTAATTTTCTTTGCTAGGATGATATGAATTGTGTAAACTATTGTTGGAATATGCAAACAAATGTGCCTTATTCTTTTGATATTTAGCATACCACGTTACGTGTATAAAAAGAGAAACGGAATTATGAATGTACATTACTACCCTTCTATGCCAAGATGCAACATTTGATCTGCAAAGGATACAATGGGCATGCACAAAGTGAGAGAGCGGATTATAAGTAGGAAATTTACGGCTCAAATATGGGATAAAAAA
The DNA here is from genome assembly GCA_014182375.1 of Eucalyptus virginea. Classification (NCBI taxonomy): domain Eukaryota; kingdom Viridiplantae; phylum Streptophyta; class Magnoliopsida; order Myrtales; family Myrtaceae; genus Eucalyptus; species Eucalyptus virginea. The sequence continues at coordinate 36,209,439 of CM024521.1, forward strand.
AGGTCCGAAATCTTGGGCTAATGGTAATTTACGAGAGAGAAGTTTGAATGTACGTTATTACCCTTCTATTCAGCGTCGAAATAATTCATTTCATATTTGGAAAAAATCTTGTAGGACACGTTTGCTACAGAATATAGACTCCGGTCGATTTAGGGAAGTGTAGAAAAATTGATTTTTGACTTTTTGAAAAGCTTGTCGAGCAGGGATTGGGTGAACGCTACCATCTCCTGTTTCCATTTTCCGCCCGGCGTGGCCAAAGATCTGGTCAATCCTCGTCTTGTTGTGTGCTAAGCAAGCGTCTTGACTTAGTTTTATTCTTGAGCAAGCTTCTTGACTTAGTATTACACTTGACTTGTTATATAAGCCTTTGCTCAGCAGGAGATTGAAAAGCAAATAAACAGATCTTTCACTCAAAACCTCCCCAATGAAGAGACTTCTTGCCGAAACAAGCCGAAGCTCGGGCTTTGCTGTGGCCGAAAGTTTCACTGAGGATATCCTCATCGAGATACTCTCGAGGCTACCGGTCAAGTCCTTGATGCGATTCAAATGCGTCAGTAAACGATGGCAGTCCCTAATAGCCGACCCGGGCTTTGCCAAGTCGCATTTGCAAAGGCTGAAGGCAAGAGATATAATTCCTAGCCAGAGAATCGTCAAGAGCAGCCCCCTTCAGACCATAGACTATGAATTTTTCGACGGCGGCATTGGGGGCGATGAAGATAGCGTGGTGGTAAAGTTTCATGAACCAAGAATGGACGATTCTAGGTGGGAGCTCGTTCTCGTGGGATCTTGTGATGGCTTGGTCTGTTTATCTTTCCATGTCGGATTCCTCCTATATAACCCGACCACCAAGGAGTCTAGGAATTTGCCTGGTTCCAATAATTTTCCAGAGGACTTCTTCCTAGGAGTAGGGGATGAATTCTTCCATGGATTCGGGTACGACTATGCATCTGATGACTATAAAATAGTTCAGGGCGATGGCTGTCAGGTGACAATATTTTCGCTCAAGTCCGGTTCTTGGAGATATATACAAGTCCAACAAGAAAGCCACCTGACTGTTTACGGCCGAGGAGTTTATTGGAATGAGGCCTTACATTGGTGTGTTGTCGACAATAGTAAAAACAAGACTGTAATTATGTCATTTCATTTGTCAGAAGAGAAATTTCACCAGGTGCTGTCTGTGCCTGAAGTTAATGGAGACATAGTATTCGAGGGACTGGGGATACATGGAGCCAATCTGTTCATCTACCACGGGACCTATAAGGACTGCTTAGAGGCGTGGATAACGAATGAGTACAAGAGAGGAGGATCATGGACAGCATTGTTTAGTGTCTTGAATGAAATACCTGGAGGTATATATTTTCAGATCCCCGTCGCGTACACAAGAAGCAGAAAAATCGTTTTCCAGATTGATGCATACCAAATAGTTTTGTTCAATCCTGAGGATAATACTTACACGAATTATCCCATCGAGAGTGACAACAACATCGCATCTGCCATCTATGTGGAAACTCTTGTTTCTCCCTCTCTTGGCTGTGAGCCATCAAGAATCTAGAGCATTCAAGAGTTTTTTAAGTGGGTTTGGTTTTCCCATTTCCGTTCGAGTTTCCTTTATTGTGGTTGACCTGGCCATCTTGCTGTTGAATGATCTTGTCAAATTTGAAGAGGAAAAAAGACAGTATCGAGAGTCTTATTACAAGATCCGGTCATTCCTTAGTAGCTTCATCATTGTGCCTTTAGTAGTCTGTCCTCTCTAGATGTTCGGTTAATGTCTGCTTGATTAATAGCCATTCAAACGTCTCTCCTTTGCTAAGATAATTATCACTTCGCTAGGGAATGCTGTCCGATCTGATTTCGTGTAATTTCACGAATCATTCTCTGGCACTCTGTTATGTTGTGAACATTCGACTATAATGTGAATCTTAAAGCGGGCAAATAATAATTTTATCTAGTGATTGGGTTGCGGTGGAACAAGAAAGACAATTCCGACTAGAGAACTGTAAAATGTGGTTTCACTAAGCCTTAACCATAAGTGGCTGAAAGCGGAAGGTTCAGGTTCAGCACCTACTAGAGGACGCAGCAAAATCGCTTATTCACTGAGGAACAGAAGCAGAATCCATTCCATACGTGTTGGACAATCCGTTGATTTTTTTCACCTTCCCTCGAACACTCCGGTTATTCGCGAGCTACAATGGAGAGCGAGAGACAATAATCAACAAACTGAATGCGACCTGCTTTTGAAAACACCAGTAGAATTGGACTCATTCTTGCACTGTGAGGGTCAGCATGCAGAAGTTGTGACATCCAAATTTCGGGCTCTAATTTTGATTAGATAAATTGGGCATTTCATCGACACGATTACAGTGTTTTTTCTCTAACTTGGTCATTCATGAGATAACTGGACTAGCTGGGTGAATTATTAAGGACTTTAAGGCAAATAGACTTGAGAATTCGATCAGGAATCGACTTCTCGACCGTGCTCATCTTTAGAGATCATTGCGACACAGTATAAAATTGATTTAAAATCAGAGATACGTCGGTTCGATTGAGATGAATGACCGATCGTGGGTGACTCCACTAAATTGGAAAATTCTCATCGACCGGCACTAATTTGATATTACTGTCGTTTTGGTACCTGTGTCCGTATTTGAATCCTAGAGATTTTCATGACAATCAAGAGTCGCCAATATGTCGAGTGGATTCATTATGGCTCGAAAAAAATCGACCACGGGTCATTTGTCCTAAAAAGTTCTGAAAACTACCTGGTAGCCTAGGTCACACTAAGAGCACGTCGGAGTGAAATTAACCGCCAATCTAAGTCCGATTTTAGAAATTGAAAAGTCTATCATGTCACAGGTCATTTTATGAGCATCGGCTCAGTCTTAGAAGATTTTTTCTGACAATCGAGACTTTTTGGGAAAAAGTTAGTTTATGGCCGTTTTCGTTCAGTTGAAGCCATGGATTTTGGAATTGAGGAGCATGAGGGATTCTTGGATGAAAAAAATGATCAATTTGATAAGTGAGACATCAATTGATTTTCTGAGAGTCATTTGAGAGAAATTCAAGAGGGAAATTGAATGCAGAAATGCAAGTGGGAATCGAGTACTCTAATTTGAAATTTCTTTTGGGATTAAATGAGCATATTCAAAAGAAAATGGGATGAGAATTTTCTACTCTAAGAAATTCTTTTGTTTAGTCTTCTTCCCATTTCTTTTTGCCCCATTTGGCCAAACAACTATTTTTCCCACAAGTTTCTCTTTCCTTCTTTCTTTCTTTTCTTTTCTCTCTCTCTCCCCCTCTCTATTTCCCTCGTGCAAAACCCCCCTCCCCCACTGACGGAATGCCCCGCTATCTTCCATCTCTGCTTTTCTTTTTATCTTTTGACTTTTTCAAACTTATCCTCTCTCTCTTATCCTTATCTCTCTCCCTCAGTACTCTCTCTTGACACTCTCTCTTCCTCCTCCCGCTCGGTCTGTTCGAAGGCAGCAGAAGCAAAAACAGAAGCAGCAACTAGCGTCGGTTGAAGAAGCTGCAGTCACACTGGAGCTGCTGGGCCACTGTCTGCTTTGCCCGCGCCCTCCGCCTCTCCCTCATCCCCTTCAGCTGTCATCGATGCTTCTTTCTCCCTCCCTGTTCTGTGCGAAGATCAATAGAAGCAGAGGCAGTGACCAGCGTCACTTGAAGGGCCGTAGCCACATCGGACCGCCGCCTGCTCGATCGCATGCCACTGTTCCGCCGTTCGCGCGTCCACCGCCCACCCTTCGCGCCCTTGTCGTTAAGCCGTGCGACCCCATCCCCTGTTCAGCCTCTGTCCAGCCTTGTGAGCAGCTGAGGAAGCCGCCGGACCACCACCCAGCTCCGTTCGGCCACTGTTTGGCCTCACCAGAGCTCCGCTCGCCTTCCGCCGGCCTTGCCTCGCCAGCTCAGCCCTAAATTCAGCCTCATTAGCAGTGCACAGAGAGTGCATAAATGGGTATTGCAGCGACCTTTTGGCCCGTTTTGGCCGTCTTCCCGAGCCCGAATGCTCAGCCTGCCTTGAGGAAAGTCGATCCTCACATCGATGCCGTCATTTTGAGTGAGTTTTGCTCACTAATGCCTTCTTAGTTTGCTAATTATACTTAAAGATTGATTAGTGTTAGTTAAGTGTAATTAGATGGTTAGATTAGAATTGATTAGCGATTATTAGTTAATTGCATTGCATATTAGTTGTTTGGTTAGTGTACTTAGATAGAGAATTGCCTATAGTATTTATTGGATGCTTTATGGGATTTTTCCCGACCCTTATCGGGTCTTAATTAGGCAATTCGGGCCTAATTGGAATTTTTAGAAATTAAATATTAATTTTCGAAATTAATTATTTAATTATTTATTTTTCGGAAATTCAATTGGGATGGCCAGTGACCAGGATTTTAAGTTGATGATCGCGGCACAGCCCGTTTATTTAATTGAGCTTTATATTGTGCTAAATTGAATTTATTGTACTTATTTATTTAATTTTCAAATTTAATTATTTAATTATTTATTTTCCGAAAATTCAACTGGGATGGCCAATGACTAGAATTTCGTGCTGATTGTCATGGTGCAATGTGTTTATTTAATTGAGTTCTACGTCGTGCTAAATTAATTTAATTGTGGATTTTTAGGGATTATTCCTAAATTGAATTAATTTGAGTAATTGACTGGTGAATAATTGAGTATCGATTGCCAATGACAAAGGTATTGTGGTAGACTACCGATCATACTGGAAATTATGGAAATGAAAGTGAGTGTGTAAGATGTATGCTGACCCGATGCCTAGACATGTCATCTAGGAATTCGGCCATGTGTATAGTGGATTCATGATAGGTTATATATCACCTTGGAGAAGGCACGTGTGCTCGGTGAGTTGGCCTATCACCTGAGAGAATGCATGTGGGCTCGGTGATTAAGTGTGGCATCTTGAAAGAGACACGTGGGCTCGGTAATTTGATGCATTACCTTGGAGAATGCACGTGGTCTCAATGAGTACATTTGGCATCTTGAAGAGACATGTGGGCTCGGTAATTTGATGCATTACCTCGGAGAATGCACGTGGTCTCAATGAGTACATTTGGCATCTTGAAGAGGCACGTGGGCTCGGTGACTTGATGCATCGCCTTGGAGAATGCACGTGGGCTTGCTGATTCAGAATGGCATTTTAAAGGGCACGTGGGCTCGGTGACTTAATGCATAGCCATGGAGAATGCATGTGGGCTCGCTGATTCAGAATGGCATTTTAAAGGGCGCGTGGGCTCGGTGACTTGATGCATCGCCTTGGAGAATGCACGTGAGCCCAGCGAGTTAAGCATGGCATCTTGGAAGAGACACGTGGCTCGATGATCGGTTCCATCACCTCGGAGAATGCATGTGGCTCGGTGATAAAGAATATCGCCTCGGAGAATGCACGTGGCTCGGTGATTGGTTTTATCAGTTGAGACTGTATAGCAATGACTAGAATGACCTAGAAATGGTCCGACTGACATGTAATCGACTAAGTCGATTGATCATTGTTTTGATCTGATGTTATAAATTGATTGATTGATTGAATGGGAATGACCATGAGTGGTCTTGTTGGCGTATAATCGACTAGGTCGATTAGATCGATGCTTCGATCTATGATATGATTGCTTGGGTGCCTATTTGATATGTGCTAAAATTGCAGGTGGAATCTGAGGTCAAAGTAAGTCCTCTGACTCATGTTGTGCATAAGCAGCCCTAAGGTATATTAGTTTACTAATTGGGTCTTAGGGGGTAGAACTTGCTGAGACGTAGTCTCATCCCGGTTTTGGAAAAACATTTCAAGACCTTGATGAAGAACCAAGGAGAAAGAACTTGAAGAGGAGTATCTGAAGGAGAACCCCGAGGATGATCCAGAGTAGGATTCTAATGACTGTTGCTGTAGAATCTAATTGAGTAGAAACCAACCTTTTTAGCATAGTTTGTATATGTACATGTATGACCGAGTCATTACAGATGTATATAAAGGTGTTGGTTTTCAGGTTCAATTTTCTAGTCCTACTTATATATCCCATTACTTTATTGTCTGGGGATTTTTATAACTGCTTCCGCATGTGCTATTAAAAAGGAAATGGTCGGCGATATGTAGTCCTGGAATATCGCATTTTAAAATCGACCAAAGTTTGAAGGATGGTCACGTGACCGAGGGTCGGGGCGTGACAGAAGTAACCGATCTCCATTTGTTCAAGCCTTAGGACAGCATCGTGAGCATCAATATCTGGCAGTGGAATTGCCACGGCCGATGTCTCGTGGCCACACCAAAAGAAACATTCCCCTTGTTCGAATCACTTTCCAGTGACCAATGCAGGAACCCATTCCAATATATCCCTCCGGCTGTCGGTTGTTCAAAATTGCCATTTCCTCCGGTGTCCACCTTCCAGGAATTGGCCTTCAGAGCCAAAATATTAACCATGTATTCATTGAAACCGCTTGTTATTTCTACTGAAATGTCCACTCAGGAATTTATAATCGTCCGATGAGCAATCATAGCTTAGTCCACAAAATTCCCGCCCGTTCATACAATCAGCATTTGGGTTTGGGATTTTGCTAGACTTTCCAGAGGTTCGATTCCATAGCACTAACGATTCACCGGCCAAGCAACAGAGTAAGCTTTCGCCACACCCTGCAATCCGGAGCTCGTACCTCGCTAATTTTAGCGGATGATTGAGCGCAGAGCAGTGTCCTCAATGCTACAAATGATTATCTCCAGGTCCACTGATCGCAAAGGATGTTGAATTCTTCTGCATTGATCTATTGAGATGTAGTTTAGAGAATCAAGGATCGGAGAACAGACAGCGCCACCACTTCCATGTGCACTCGAGCAACATTTCTGTATGGTACTCGTGTATACTTACTTTACATTATTGTTTATGGTCCATAATCTAATTTGCTGTTTATTTATTTTGTTCGAGTGGTGAAAAATAAATTTCATAAGCATCGCTATAATCTAGTCATGCGTGTAACCCTGTAACTAAAATCCAATTATTTTTTATACTTTGCTTGTTTTGTAGAAAACCGGCCACTAGAAAAAAAAATCCAAATTTTAATCATTGGCGATCGCTTAAAAAATGTGTGACATCCCGATTTTTCTAATTCTATTTTCAGCTGATTGAGTCGGGCATTTCATCTGTGCATATAGTTCATCTCTCTGAGTTGGCCACTCATGAGAGGACTAGCCTATTGGATAAAGCAATTAAGGGATTTTAACGTGTTAAACTTGGGGACTGATCACCCTCAGGTCGGATGCAAGAAAATTTTCCTAAAAGCTACCCGGTAGGTTAGGCGTGCTGAAATCGCACTAGATTGAATTCAACCGTAAAAATTGGGATTGAATTTAGAAGTTGGAAGCCCGATTATGTCACACATCTTATTAGGATCATGGGATAATTTTGTGGATTTTAATTGGATTCAATTAGAAGAGAGTTGAAAGAAAAATTGAAGAAATTAGATGTACAAGAATGGGCCTACGGAAAAAATGAAATCGCACCTATCAAGATTGTTGTGGGAGGATTGGAGATAGTGGAATGTGACATCATCAAGTGATGTCGTGGTGGGGGCCATGCGGCTAGGATCTTGACACATGGAGGGTGAGGATTTCTTCTTGGAAAGGTAGGCTTATCACCATCATCTTCTTCCTCAATCAAGGGAGCTTGTTGGAACTTGGGGGAGGAGAGAGAGAACCGAACAGGAAGAAAAACTAGCCAAGCCGACCGCTCGACCGGCCGCCCCTTCGCCGCTCGCTCGGCCGCTCGCCTCCGCCGTTCACCGCCGCCACACACCGTTCGCTGCCGCCGCCCGCTCGCCCGCACACCACCTCCGCCGCCTCCAACCTTCGTCCGTGTAGTCCCAAGCTCCTTCCCCTCCGTCCGCCGCTTGTTGCCGTCCATCGGAGCCCCCATCGCCGCCGTCCATCACCGCCAGCCACCGCCTGAGCTGCTGCCGCCCATCCCCGCCGTTCCTCCGCCCGAACCAGCCCCGAATCTGCCCCTTCTCGGCCTCAACCAACAGCCAAGAAAAATGGGTATGACAGCGCCTATTTGGCCCGTTTTGGCCGCCTTCCTGAGCCCGGATGCTCGGCCCGCCTTGAGGAAAGTCGATCCTCGCGTCGTCCTTGTCGTTTTGGTCCGCTCGGCTCGCTAATCCGGTGAGTTTAACTCACTAAACCTTGATTAGAAGGTTAATGATGCCCTAAGTGTGCTTAGTCTAAGTTAAGTAAGTTTAGGTGGTTAGATTAATTTATTTGATTGAGGATTATATTGAGATGTTTAATTAAGTTAAAGTGTGTTTAGTTTAAAGTTAAGTATGTTTATTTTTAATGTAAAGCCTTGATGTGACATAATAGGGTTTTAATTTTGAATTATTTAATTGCTTCGAAATTCTGGAAATTTATAATATTATATTAATTCCGAAATTATTAAAATATTATTTATATTAAAAAAAACGGAAAAATTATTTTTGAGCTCGGTTGCTCGAATTTTGTGCCGATCGCTGCTGTGTAATCAGATTTTAAAATTGATGATTGGATATTATAAATTGAGTGTGGATCGTGAAAAATATGGATATTATTATTATATTAATTTTCGGAATAAATTTAATTATTTAATAAATTCTGAAAATTATTTTGGAACCTTACTTTCTCGAAATTCGTGCCGAACGCCGCTTTGTGCATTTAGAATTTGAATGTGATGATTGGTTGTGGCAAATTGACTATGATTGCGATAAATAGTGACTCTTTATAAAATCCTAAGCGTGGAAATGAATTGGCGATTGGCCGTGATTGTTTAGTTATCATAATTGCACGTGGTTAAATTATATAAATTATGCTAACCTGCAGATGAAGGCTGAGGCGAGGTAAGTCTTCTGTGTGATGTGGCTAGGCCACCCGGGGCGTATTTTCTTTCTAATAGGGGTTTAGGGGGTTGAACTTGCTGAGACATTGTCTCATCCCGGTTTGGGGATTAAAATTTCAGGTCCCTAGATGGCGGTCGTGGAGGACCCGAAGCCCTAAGTCCGGAAAGGTGGAGACCGAAGTATCGGCGAACGTGTCCTCGCTAGTTGGTTTTAGGATAGTTCCCATTTTGTCGAGCTGGTCTATTTTGTAGACAATCCAGTGTTGTATTTAGACCTATGTGTTTGTAAATGAGTGTTTGGTATTGTGATTGATTGCCTGCCTTTCTATCCCAAGTTAAATGTTGTTAGGGGATTTGTTTCGCTTCCGCATGCGTAATAGAAGGAATGGGTCGGCGACGTATCCTGGGATGTCGCATATTTGATCGACCGTAGTGGGATGTTCGCGCACTCGGGGTTCGGGGCGTGACATCCCCGTTTAAGTGGTATCAGAGCATGGTCTGTGTATGGAGTGATAAGGTGCGATGAGTCATGGGATAGTTAGTAGGAAAGGCTTTTAATATGTTGATGCATGTGGTTGATAGCTGCTTGGTAGCTTGTTTGTGGGGTCACTCAAATTCTAACCTGATGTTGGAATCGAAAACAGGCGTCGATAAAGAGCCTGTAGGATGAGTGACCAGGAGTGGAGAACTTCTTGGAAGAGGTCGGTAGGACCTATATCTCGGGGTAGGATGCTGATAAGAGTCGATACCTGAGGTAGAGCGCAGGCTTAGGCCAGCGCGAATGTGAGAGTACCATCGCAAGTCGGTATTAAGAGTGTGGCAGCACCGAATGATCCTAGGTTCGTCGGGATCGTTCAGGTGCAAGTGTTCCTTGGAAGCTTGTTGGGTCAGTGAGTTCAGGATCGAGCCGCCGCTGTTGCCGTTGTTTCTACCGCTGCCAGTGCTGTGACCGTTGTTGTTGCCACGCCTGTTGAGGCCCAATCTGGAGTTGTGATCGAGGATCAAGCCGCTGTATCTGAGTCAAGGTTTAATTTAGACAGAGATGGAAATCGATTGGGGAGAAAGGCCGATGTCAGAAGAAAGGTGCCCTGTTTCACCTAACCGGAAGAGTAGAGTTGGAAAGTCAGTGTTCAACTTGATTGATGTGTGTCGTATCTGTAAGAAAAGAAAGGGATCTGTTCCGTGCTGTAAGAGAGAAAGGATTTGTTACAAGGGTCGCTGGTGCAGTCTTTTGATCAAAGATGGTCCGTATAGATAGATGGAGTCATAGCTGTTTCTGTACCGTCGTCGATAGAAAAGAACAGAGGAAGTATGCTTAAGGATGTCAGTGGGGTACTTGGAATGGACCCTAGTGCAAGGAAAGATACATGATGTCACTTGATGAAAGGTAGATGACTCACCGATTGTGTGCCGAGTTTGTGGAAAGGAGGCATGAGTCAGCCTAGTGTCAGAGTAAAGAGGGGGGGGGCATGATTTGAATATGGCCAGCATAGCCGTCATGTTGAGAACTGTCTGTGTAAGTTCAGGAGAGTGTAAGCACCGTTACTGCAGATAGGACGCCACTAGGATGGCTAGAGGAGCATGAAGGGATCGACCATGCATCAATCAGAAGAAGAATGGTTATGAGATGTTTTATGCAGAGTAATGCAGCAGAATTTTCAGTGAAGGTTGTAGGGTTTTCGTTGTGGTAATAAGGTAATAGAAATGTGAATCTCTGACTATAGTTGTACTCGAAGGGTTTGCTTAGGTGTGACTTGGAAGTCATTTATGAAAGGGTTTGGCTCAAAGAGCTTTCTGTTGTTTTGAATTGTGGTAGTAATATAATTCAGCTTGTTCAGTTAACTTATGAAAGTTTTGAATTACTGAAAGTCAAAAAGGACTTTCGATCCCTGTTATTTGTCACTGAAGATGACCTTGGTTCTAGTTGTTGGTTACCGAATCTACTTGGCAACTGTAATGGATGCGCCAGTTGAGGAGCCGAATATGGAGAACATAATCGTGGTAGAGAAGTTTCCTAAGGTATTTTCTAAAGAATTGCCAAGCGTTCTATCATAAAGAAAAATAGAGTTCGTGATTGAATTAGCCTCTGGAATAGAGCCAGTCCCTAAGGCTCCTTACCGGATGGTGTTACCCGAGTTAAAAGAACTGAAGGTGCAGATGCAGGAATTATTGGATAAGGGATTAATATGTTCCAGTGTATTACCTTGGGGAACACCCATTCTATTAGTGAAGAGGAAAGTTGGTTCATTTGTGTCTGTGCATCGATATTCTTCAAGATCGATTGGAGTTCAAGGTATCATTAGTTGAGAATCAAGAAGAAAGATACACCGAAGTTAGCATCTCGTACTCGATACGGCAGTTATGAGTTCATTGTAATACCGTGTGGTTTGATAGACGCCTTAGCTGTTTGTTTGAGTCTAATGAGCAGAATGTGTAAAGGGTACTTGAATCAGTTGTGATCGTGTTCATTGAAGTTGTCCCAGTGTGTTCAAAGAGTGCTGAGGAGCACGAGAGACATTTGGGGATGGTACTTCAGACCTTGAGTACTTTTGGATTTTACGATAAGCTTAGTAAATGTGAGTTTTGGATGACTCGTGTTGCGTTCCTAGGTCATGTGATTTTAAGAGAAGGAATCTCCGTAGACCCCGTCCAAGATTGAAGCAGTGATCAGTTGGCCGAGATTGACTGCAGTGACAGAGATCATAAGTTTTTCTGGGTCGTAGCAGAGTGTATAGACGGTTTGTGGAAGGGTTTTCAGTGTCAACGTTGCAGTTGATTCGACTACTGAAGAAGGAAGAAAAGTTCATGTGAATAGGAGGGTTGAGATCTACGGTGATGCGTCGTTTAAAGGATTGGATTGTGTGTTGATACAGCATGATAGGGTTGTTGCACATGCGTCCTGGCAGTCAAGACCTCAGGAGTTGAATATAAGACAGCATCGCTGGATGGAACTCATTAAGGATTATGATTATGATATTTTGTATCACTCTGGAAAGGGAGCAATCGCAGATGCACTGAATCGAGAGTCCTTAGTTGCATAGTTGGTATGCAAGGATTGGATCTTATTTGAGAAACTTCGAAATTTGGTTTTCAAATCTAAAGTATGCCACCTTTTGAATCTTATGACCACCCTCAGAATTGAGCCGAAAGTTCAGATCATAATCAAAACGCTTTAGTGGACAGATCCAAAAATTCAGAAGACTCTATAAGAGAATGCAGATGAGAGAAATGTCGATTTTCAGATTTCCGAAAACAGAATGCTAAGGTTCTGAGGACGATTGTGTGTAATTGACAATGCAGAGATTAAAGAAGAGATCTTATGGGAAGCTCATCATAGCAAGTTGTCCAGACAGTACGAAGATGAGTCAGAATCTCCATCATCGAGATTGGTAGATCGGTATGAAGATAGATATCGCCGGACAAGTTGTAAGTGTTGGATGTATCAGTAAGTGAGAATTTGGTAAGGTAAGCCAGGAAAGCTTTTTCAAGCACGTGAGAGTCCTGTATGGGAATGGAAGTATAGCATGATGGAATGTTATGACAGGTTATTAAGGAGTCGGGAAGAGTATTGATTCCTTTTAGGGTTGTGGTGGACAGATGATCAGAGTCAGCTCGCCTTAGTGCAGCACGAAAAGATCTCGATTAGAATAGGTATATCGAAGTGTGTGTATATCATATAATTTATCTGCATGGAGTGCCGGGGATGAATTATATTTCAAATCTAGATCAGATGCTCCAAGTTGACAGAGATTTCAGATGGTTCTTTCTTGAGCAGTGCATAGCAGAGAGTGCAGAATTTCAATTGCTAAGATGGAGTCAGGGAAAGAAAGATCACAGGCCAGGGTCAGTACAGTAGTCAGTGATTGCAGTTGCCGAGATCAGTGTCAGAGTTATATCAGATCTCGACCAGATGTTCCCAGTTTCAATAGATCAGTCAGATAGTTTCTTTTTAATTAGTGCAGAGCAGAGTGTACAGGACTTTAGTCGGTTGAGATGAGATCAGAGATCAGAAAATCGCAAGTCCAGAGTTGGTTCAGAAATCAATGATTCAGTCGCAGTTAGCAGAGATAGTCTTGAGACCGCTCAGAATCGCCAGTTTAGCTTCGCAGATTTTGTGTTGACGACCTTTGGAATCTTAAGTGGGCAAGTGTTTAGTATTTTGGATCCGAAGTGGTTTGAACAAGATAGTAGTGATTTGGCAGCATTGGTACAAAAGGAGCAACCTGAGAAAGAGAAGATTATATGAGACGGCTGTACCCCCACCTTTTTGTTTAAGAATTAGTAAAGGTTTAAATTTCGAGGACGAAATTTTTATAAGAGGGGAAGAGTTGTGACATCCCAATTTTTCTAATTCTATTTTCAGTTGATTGAGTCGGGCATTTCATCTGTGCATATAGTTCGTCTCTCTGAGTTGGCCACTCATGAGAGGACTAGCCTATTGGACAAAGCAATTAAGGGATTTTAACGGGTTAAACTTGGGGACTGATCACCCTCGGAGTCGGATGCAAGAAAATTTTCCTAAAAGCTACCCGGTAGGTTAGGCGTGCTTTGAAATCGCACTAGATTGAATTCAACCGTAAAAATTGGGATTGAATTTAGAAGTTGGAAGCCCGATTATGTCACACATCTTATTAGGATCATGGGATAATTTTGTGGATTTTAATTGGATTCAATTAGAAGAGAGTTGAAAGAAAAATTGAAGAAATTGGATGTACAAGAATTGGACCCCGGCGGAAAATAAAATTGCACCTATTGAAGATTGTTGTGGGAGGATTGGAGATAGTGGAATGTGACATCATCAAGTGATGTCATGGTGGGGCTTGTGCGGCTAGGATCTTGGCACATGGAGGGTGAGGATTTGCTCTTGGAAAGGTGGGCTATCACCATCATCTTCTTCCTTGAATCAAGGGAGCTTGTTGGAACTTGGGGGGAGGAGAGAGAGAACCGAACGGGAAGGAAAAACTAGCCAAGCCGACCGCTCGACCGGTCGCCCCTTCGCCGCTTGCTCGGCCGCTCGCCTCCGCCGTTCACCACCGCCACACGCCGTTCGGCGCCGCCGCCGCTCGCCCGCACACCGCCTCTGCCGCCTCCAACCTTCGTCCGTGTAGTCCCAAGCTCCTTCCCCTCTGTCCGCTGCTTGTTGCCGTCCATCGAAGCCCCCATCGCCGCCGTCCGTCGCCGCCAGCCACCGCCTGAGCTGCTGCCACCCATCCCCGCCGTTCCTCCGCCCGAACCAGCCCCGAATCTGCCCCTTCTCGGCCTCAACCAACAGCCAAGAAAAATGGGTATGACAGCACCTATTTGGCCCGTTTTGGCCGCCTTCCCGAGCCCAGATGCTCGGCCCGCCTTGAGGAAAGTCGATCCTCGCGTCGTCCTTGTCGTTTTGGTCCGCTCGGCTCGCTAATCCGGTGAGTTTAACTCACTAAACCTTGATTAGACGGTTAATGATGCCCTAAGTGTGCTTAGTCTAAGTTAAGTAAGTTTAGGTGGTTAGATTAATTTATTTGATTGATGATTATATTAAGATGTTTAATTAAGTTAAAGTGTGTTTAGTTTAAAGTTAAGTATGTTTATTTTTAATGTAAAGCCTTGATGTGACATAATAGGGTTTTAATTTTGAATTATTTAATTGCTTTGAAGTTCTGGAAATTTATAATATTATATTAATTCCGAAATTATTAAAATATTATTTATATTAAAAAAAAAAAACGGAAAAATTATTTTTGAGCCCGGTTGCTCAGAATTTCGTGCCGATCGCTGCTGTGTAATCGGATTTTGAAATTGATGATTGGATATTATAAATTGAGCGTGGATCGTGAAAAATATGGATATTATTATTATTATATTAATTTTCGGAATAAATTTAATTATTTAATAAATTTTGAAAATTATTTTTGGAACCTTACTTTCTCAGAAATTCGTGCCGATCGCTGCTGTGCATTTAGAATTTGAATGTGATGATTGGTTGTGGCAAATTGACTATGATTGCGATAAATAGTGACTCTTTTTAAAATCCTAAGCGTGGAAATGAATTGGTGATTGGCCGTGATATGCCACCTATTAGAGGTCGCGCCCAGTGGGGCCGTGATATGCCACCTGATAGAGGTCGTGCCCAGTGGGGCCGTGATATGCCACCTTTTAAAGGTTGCGCCGAGTGGGGCCGTGATGCCACTAATTCTAATTTTGCCGAGTGGGGCCGTGATTGAGAGCAATGATTGATTTGCTAGAATGACATGTAATCGGTTGAGTCGATTGATCGCTGAGACGATCCAAGTGATTGAATTGTTCTGATAATGTGATTGTGCCGTGATTGTTTAGTTATCATAATTGCACGTGGTTGAATTATATAAATTGTGCTAACCTCGGATGAAGGCTGAGGCGAGGTAAGTCTTACGTGTGATGTGGCTAGGCCACCCGGGGCGTATTTTCTTTCTAATAGGGGTTTAGGGGGTTAAACTTGCTGAGACATTGTCTCATCCCGGTTTGGGGATTAAAATTTCAGGTCCCTAGATGGCGGTCGTGGAGGACTCGAAGCCTTAAGTCTGGAAAGGTGGAGATTGAAGTATCGGCGAACGTGTCCTGCTAGTTGGTTTTAGGATAGTTCCCATTTTGTCGAGCTGGTCTATTTTGTAGACAATCCAGTATGGTATTTAGACCTATGTGTTTGTAAATGAGTGTTTGGTATTGTGATTGATTGCCTGCCTTTCTATCCCAAGTTAAATGTTGTCAGGGGATTTGTTTCGCTTCCGCATGCGTAATAGAAGGAATGGGTCGGCGACGTATCCTGGGATGTCGCATATTTGATCGACCGTAGTGGGATGTTCGCGCGCTCGGGGTTCGGGGCGTGACAAAATGAATTGACAAAAAATGTTTTCCTTATTAATAACAATAAATAGTATATTTTCCGTTAGTCACATATATTCTTAAGTGATAGAAACTGTCAAATTAGGAAAATATTTTTCAGATTGTTGATTTTTCATGAAACAAATGGAACATTAAAATAATATAAGTTGGACGTATAGAGATACATTGAAAACATTTTGTGGTAGTTTTATCGGTTAGACGTGACCAAACTATATTTTTCTATGCCTTGAGATATTGACGTTCCCATTTAAATTATATCATGTTTGCTATTACCTTGGAAATCTCTTTAAAAAGAAATTCATATATTATTGAGCAAAAATATTAAATTCTAAACGGTAAACATCGGAAATATAAAAAAGATTAACATTTTGATATCTTCTTCTTGTATTTACTTAATTTAATTTAAAAAACTCTTATTTTCTCACATAAACTTATAAAATTGCATCAATTTTTTTTTAATGCATATGTAATGATTGTGTGGGTTTTAGTACCTAATTAGAAGACCTGATTTCCTTATACTGAACCATAAAGGAAAATTGACAAATCAGTGTCAAGACCCTTCCTAGAGGAAGCTGACAGATTGTCAATTGGGTGCTTCCTCTCATGACCTAGCATGACCCTCTCAAGCCCTATCGATCGTAACTTATTTTTCACATTTTGTTATATAATTTGAACTTTCTCAGCTGTCATTAATCTATTTTGAGCTTGGTAGGAACCCGAGTAAGATGTGGGAGCTCATCTTACTCTAACGAATCATAGACTTATGAATCCTAGACTTGGTTACGCTAAACCTTTTGCCCTTTCAATACGTTATCTTTTTTTGTAGAAGTGATTTGCATGTGATCTTCTTAATTTTATTTTTCCTAAATCCTCCAATACATGTAAAAGGTGATCATGCATGGATGCTTCAAGCAGTCAAGATAAAATATCAACAATCAAAGCAATAGGAGCAAGATGTAATTAAATACCAGGAAAGTAGAGACCCAAGCCGTATCATGTAAAAATCTAAGTAAAGCCTTGTTATTACGCCCCTGCATATGAACCCCGGTGAGCTATAAATAAAGATAAATGTGGACTGACTATAAACAAATCATGAATTCCTAAATGTATGTGCCAAAAATTTCTAGATGCCTAGATTTATACCAATAAGAAAGGAGTTACCCTAGTGGTTTGGCGCAGTCCTTATCTGTAAAACAAGAGATAGACCAGGTTATTTACATTCCAAAATTGAATGGGACTAATTGTAAGAATGATCCACCCTTTCGTGTTGAACCAATTGACTCCAATTCATCATGCTTCGTGGGTGAGTTTTCTACCTCTTGGGTGCCTTGCCTCATTCATTATCTGCGAAGAAAAATAGATGGAACATGTTATTTTCATATTCAATAGGATTCTTTTGAGGAACGGTACGCACCCTTTTATGGCAAATTTGATTACTTCATTCTGTCGCCTTTCCTTGGCTGGGGAGAGAGGGATTTGCCCTTATGATTGATCGCGCTTCATTCGGCAGATGTTTACTTCATTCGAATATTCCCTTCTTCTTTTTTGAAGTTGAGTGACGCACTTCAGGCCCCCCTGGCCTGCTCCGTGGCCATTTGCCCGATCAAATACTTCTTACACATAAGCAAGGAACGTGTCATTTGCAAAGGATTGGATGAAGAATTGAAATGAGGTATATCCTTTTTGTGTTCTATCGTGCTTTATTTGGGAAGTCCCTACACTAGGCGCTCTATCATGTTTGCTTGATAGACCTCTGTTTTGTCTCCGTTATCCCTGCACGCAGGAAAGGAGATATCAAATTCTACATCAAGCTGAATGAAATTCAGGAACGAAATACGTCCTTTTCAAAAGTCGGGTGATTGTTTGCTGTTTCCATTTTGAGGTGACGTGTTTCTTCTTTTGTTTGGGTATCAATTGCCCTATCTGAATCCCTCTTTTGTCCTATCTACACACGCGGAAACAATATTCATCACTAAGTCAAATTGAGTTTGGGAACGAAATACACCCCTTCCCCAAGTAAGGTGATCATTTGACATTTTTATCATACCGACATCTTGTTTTTATTGTATTTGTGAAAGAGAAAATGGTGTTAGTTACATAATCGAGAAGGGGCGAGATAAGGAACAAATATTCCATTTTCATTTAGATTTAGTACACCCTCCTATTTGCAACTATCGCTGTACTCTTTGCACGTGCCACTATTTGCGCGTTTGGATTAGTTGCCCTTGAGAGGAAGCAAGTGCCAATTTCCATTGATTTCACCTAATCTAACAAAAGATGACTAAACAAGTCAATTCTTGCGCGAGACAATTTTGCTGGAATGACTACCGTTTGCACTCCTGTGACGTCGTTTTGCAGATGATCATGGTTATATGTAGGGATTTTCAATAAGTGACTATCAATTTCAACCTGCAAAAGAAGTCAATGTCAATATGTGAATGAGAAAGAGATCTCTTAGTGAGGCCATATCTTATGATCAAAGCGAGACGCGAGTCAATGACATGTTGCCCAGTATCCCTATTTTCAAGGGTCAAGTGTTTTACCACAATTTAATTTATATAAGAAAACACCCTTGAGAAATCAATACGGATCATCAACTGAATGCGCGTCTAAAATTGAATTTGCACAAGTTATTCAATTGATGAAATCTCCGGAAGATTCGTTTAAATGAGATCCTAACTCCGAATGATTTATTTTTCAAAGATGTCACTTTAATTCTAAAGGTTTTTATTTGTAAAATGGGAGTTCAATTTCAAAAGACTTATGCGAAACAATGTGACATTAGTTTTGAATATATACACACAAAATGTGATTTTAAAATTTCATTTTTTCCCAAAATATAATCTTGACTTTGAGATATTTATATGCAAAACATGATTTTAGGCCCATAATTGGAAATTTAGACAAAATCGTCTGTTCTATAGGGCCAAATCAAAGGTAACCCTTGTAGCTTATCTTTTACTTTTGTTTGAACAACTTAGTTTTGTTGAGGGTTCATCGCGACAAGCGATTTCCATACTTTCCAATTACAAACCTATGTCAGCTAGGGCATTTGATTGATTCCTGCGAATTTCTAAAAAGGAAAATGTCAATCCAAAGTGAGCAAGTAAAGATAGAAATAACACTCACAATGGATGACGAGGATTTTTTATTTTTTATTTTTTTAAATCAAATAGACACACAGATATATTGTGAGGTTGAATACCGAAGGATGGGATGGACTAAAAGGCTTAAAACTAAGGATCAAGAGGGATATACCAAGTACCAACTAGCCTCACAGGCTCACGGCTAAGTCGAGTCCTCTTGAGACTCGCTCAGTCACATGTTGTCATCATGGTCTCATGAGCTTGCGGATAAAGACGAACATTGCCTTTAGTCTTTTGGGTTTGCGGAAGTGGTCAAATCCTCTCAAAACTTTCTAACTATCTTTTTAACATGTGGTCCAGGTTTGATCATAGGATGTGTGCGCAAATGTGTAGTGCTAAAGGATGAAGAACAGGCACAACAATCTATATAATGAACACTAAACTTCAATGATAAGTTTCGGGTAAATTGTAAGCTCAAATCAACTTCTGTAAAATCTCACGGCTTCACAACACTCTAAACTATTATTTTCATAAAATTTAATAGTTCAATAACTCAAAAATTGGACTTTGTGGCTCAAATCTCACATAATTCCGAATTTGAGCCCTAACCTTGAAAACTAGCCCGATTGGAAGAATGAGGGACCTAAGTATTTACCAAACATTGCCATATGGAGTCGAATTGGCTTGGCGAGGCGTCCATGGAGAGTGCTCCTCTTCTTTTCTTCCTCCACCCCCCCCCAAAAGATAGGAGCCCTGCGTCCACTTCCCATGTTGTTGACTTTTACTTTTTTTCTTTTTCCAGGTGGTTCCCCCTACCTTTTCACTCGGTCAAAAAGTCCGAGTATTACAGCCAGACAATACACCGTCCTGACCACACATTTCCCGCCCTAGCATTGCCCTTGAACCCGCCTTCTCAGGCGCTGCTGACTCCGGGCGGGACCGCTGCCTCGCCAACGAGCCCCCTCACCCTCTTTCTTCTACCTCCCGCCTCTTCGATCGCATTGAGCGAGTCCAAGATCCGAGATCTAGGTCTCAGACGACCCTGAGATCTCCTGTTTCCATACTTGGCGAAAGACCTGATCAACCCTCGTCTTTTCTGTGCGGGGCAAGCTTATTGACTTGGTGTAAACGATCGAAAGGCAAAGACCCGGGCTTTGCCAAGTCAAAACCTGCCCAATGAATAGACTATTTGCTGAAACAAGCTGAACCTCGGCCTCTATGGTGGTGGCCGAAAGATTGAGCGAGGATATCATCATCGAGATACTTTTGAGGCTCCCGGTGAAGTCCTTGATGCAATTCAAATGCGTCGGTAAACGGTGGCTGTCTCTTACTTCACCAAGTCACATCTGCAAAGGCTAAAGGCAGGGGATATAATTTATAGTCAGAGAATCTTCAAGACCAGCCCCTTCGAGACCATAAACTACCAATTGCTTGATGGCGGCATTGGTGGCGATGATGACCGTGTGGTGGTAAAGTTTCATGAGCCAAGAATTGACTATTCTAGCTGGGATCTCAAGCTCATGGGGTCTTACGATGGCTTGGTATGTTTATCTGTGGACGGCAGATTTGTCCTCTATAATCCGATCACTAAGGAGTCTAGGATTTTCCTGGTTCCGATCTTGTACGACCAGATGACTTTGTCCATGGATTCGGATATGACTCTCGATCTGATGACTACAAAATAGTACAAGGCAACGGCAGAGGTTCTGAAGAATGGCGGGTGGTAATATTTTCGCTTAAGTCCGGTTCTTGCAGAAGGATAGAAACCCAACTAGAAATGTACCTCTCCCTCTACGATATAGAATGGTTCCTCCTCCCACGCGAAAAAAGAAGGGGAGTTTATTGGAACGGGGCCTTACACTGGTGCGCCATCGACCCTAACAAAGAAAAGATCGAGACTCTGATTATATCATTCGATTTAACAGGAGAAATTTCAGGAGGTGCTTCCAGTGCCTGACGTCGATGGGGCCATAGGTTTCGAGGGACTTGGGATTCACGCGGCCGATATGTTCATGTATGGCACCTATAACGCCTACTTTCAGGCGTGGATAACGAGTGAATACGGGGAAGGATGGTCCTGGACAAAACCGTTCAGTGTTTTGACTGAAGAAATACTTGGAATGCCTGATTACGGCTATGTTGAGAAAATCCCCATCGCGTACACAAGGAGTGGAAAAATCGTTTGCAAGCCCTATTTGTACAATGTGATTCTGTTCAATCTGGAGGATAATACTTATGAGGTATATCCAATCCACAAATACAAGTATGACGACATTATCCACGCTACTATCTACATGGAAACTCTTGTTTCTCCCTATTTTGGCTGTGAGCCATCAAGAATCTAGAACCTTTTAAGAGTTGTTCTGGTGGATTTGGTCTTACCGTTTTCGTTCTGAGTTTCCCTTTTTGGGAGATCTTGCCATCTTGAGCTGTTGAATGATCAAGTGGAATTTGAAGAAGAAATAAAGACAATGTCGAAAGTTTATTATAAGATCTGGTCATTCATTAGTAGCTTCACCATTGTGCTTTCAATACTCTATCCTCTCCAGACGTTTGATTAGATCTTTTCTCGGTGAATGGCCATCCAATCATCTTTGTTTTGCTAGAAGACTCACTTCACTAGTTGATTTTGTCCAATTTGATTAACGTGAATTTCGCCAATGATTCACTGGGTCATGTTAGGTAGTGAACATTTGACTGTAATCATGCGAATGGTAAAGCGAGCACATCGTAATATTGTTTAGTGATTTGGTTGCCGTGGAACACGAGACATAATTCTAGCAACAGAACCGTAAAAGAAGGTTTTCACAAAATCCTTAACCATGAGACAAACGAAAGCGGAAGGTTCAGGTTTAAAACCTAGAGGACTAAATCTGCTTATTGACTGAGGGACAGAATCAGAATCCATTCAATACACGTTGGAGATCCGTTATTTTTTTAACTTTCTCTTGAAAGTTGGATACTCCGGTTTAATGCGAGCTTCGATGGAGAGAAAGAGCCCGTAATTAACAAACTAGATGCAAGCAACTCTCTGCCTTTATTAACGCTGATGGAATAGGATTCATTGTGCTCAGATTGCACTCTGCGTCCCCAATCTTTTTAGGAAGCCACGCTATCAGAGGCAACAAGCAATCAGCTACCTCCGTCTCTTCCCCATTCATATACCAATTGTCCCATAGGTTCACTGCGTCCTGACTCCTGCCCCTTCACAACCGTCGATTCAAACTCATCTTTTGGCGATTTTGGAGCTAGTAGATGTGGTCAATTTAAGCCTGCAATGGCACTAATGCGATCACTTGATTTCCTGAGGACACTATCTTCCTCATTGGTGCTGCATTTATGCTTTCACATTGTTTCCTCTACCTCTGACCCATCATTCGTGTCGCTTACAACCTCCTTTCAGATGAAGAAAGAAGATGGCGCTTGGATTGTCAGTTTATAGGTTGAACTTCTTGTTGATCACCTCAGATAGGCTAAGGCAGACATTCACAGTTGTCAGAAGTTGGCACAAGTTATTGTTGCTGCAAAGGGTAAAAACAAACTGGAAAAGGAAAACCTCACGCACAGCAGCAAATGTGACTAATCAACACATACAGATCCAAAGGAATCGAAACCAGATTATTGGATAAGCACGATCCAGGCTTGAATTAGACTACATTTCTATGTCTGGTCTAGTACAACCATCACTGGTCATTATTAGAATTTCATCATTAGCTATTTCTTTTTGGGCTTTACTAGCATAACAGTCTTGAGGTACTTTGAGAATAACAGTCTATTGTGAGCCACAAATTCTTGAAAAAGTGGGTCTCATAACAATTTATAATTATTTATAATTTGATTTTTTATGGTCTAAAATATACTGTTATTCTCACGGTATATTAAAAACTGTCACGCAGTCATTTCTCTTTCTTTCTCAACATCCCATACCATAGTTTCACTTTCTGAATTGATTCAATAAAAATTGCCGTTTGTTAGGTATAAGGAGTCCACTCTCCAGTCTACTTACATTACCTCCTGAATTGATTTGTGACTCAATCATTGCTAATTAATTTTTAACTTTCTACTGTGAAAACTTCAAGAATGGCCATTTTCATGTGTGTGTACTGCAGTTGTCCCATACTAAGTGCACGGTCCAAATGCAGTAAATTCAACCTAAAAGAAAGCATAAACTCATTAGTATTATCGGGAAATACTGTCTTTCATTCATGTCTAGAAAACAAGCAAGAGTATCATGATAAAATATGCCAATTGAAGGAAATATATATATATATCAGAATCAGTAATCCATCTATTTCTTTGGACTGTTTCAGCACAATTTCATTCCACGAACCTCTGTCGTGCCACATTTTTCAAATGGGGCGAGACCAGTGTCTCAACATACAATGGATACTTATACCATCGCCTGTCATTGCCTTAGAGTTGAGAACCTCTTGACTATATTTTTGCAGGGTCGTGCACATCCATGTTTCCAACAGCATAATAAACCTATTGAAAAAAGCTAATGAGAATAAATAAATTTGTTTGAAGCGTGCAAGCGCAAACACTGTCTTTAAGGATTATTCCATCCCTCGGAGTGCGAAACTTGGTGTGATAGGCTTCGGCTATCCTCCTAAGATACAATAGACCTTCTTCTATAGACCTTCTTCTATATTATGCACTGAATATTGGAAGAAACAGAAACAATGTTGTATATAACCCAGCAAAGAAAAGGAAATGAAAGATTTTTTAAAGAAATGATATTCTCTTTTTCATTCAGTGTATATATCAAGATTGTCTTATGAGATTTTATTTTTATATTCAATCAAATAGAGCTGTTAAAAGAGTGGTTGTAAAATAATGGAGGATTTATTTGAGAAATAAATCAAACGTTACAAAACGATTGAAAAGCCGATATATAACCGTTAATAAACTGTTATATGACCGTTAAAAATAATGATGGTCTTCAATGTAGTCATACTTTTATCGAAGCTATTATTGTAAATATTTAAAAATATTATTGAAATATCCAACAATCCCCCACATATTTCAAAAGATTTTGAAAAAAATTAATAATGATGCTGGGTTATTGGATTGTAATGCATCGAATTGGTGCTTCTTAGGTTATGAACCAGCCCTAGAAAAAATAAAATATAATTCACGAAATTATTGGTGAAGTTTGAAACTTCTATGAACCAAAAATTTCTTTTGTGAATTATAGTTTTCATCAATCACATTGCACTTTCACAAACTTTGTTGTTCAAAGCAGTTTTGCGTTAACAGGCCATGCACGTGCTTAGTTTTTTTTTTTTTTTTTTTTTTTTTGGTGCTGGAGGAACCGCCTCAGCCGGTAGCCGAAGCGTAAACCCCCAGGTGCCTTAAGCGGGAGGACCCACCACCCCCGGTAGCATACTTAAGTCACCAAGTAACTCCACCAGCCCCCTTGCGTTGCAAGGGCTTCGAACCTCTCCCCTTCCTCGTAGAGGATCACTGAAGCCTACCCAACGGAGCCATATTTTTGCCAAAAATTATCATAAGAGTGGCCCCACTTCATACTTATATAGATGATTCCATCAAATATATTATGCAGCTTAATACACTACCAATAATGGCTATGGAATTTCATTAAGAGCTTAGCTCAACCTCTTTTTCCTTGCAATTTTGCACTATTCTCATCTTAGTATGGACAATAATTTTGAATAGTGTATCACTAGAACAACAAGTGACTTATGAACCTAATTCATGGAATTGCCAATCACATAGATTAGGCTACCATCACTGTTGTTTTTCCTCAATTGGCTTCAGTCCCATTCCCCTCGATGTGTCATAAATTAATTTTCTTTCCATAGGTTTAGTCAAATGATCATTATCAATAAGATAAGTATAAAAATCATTCTCCAAAGAAGTTTCTTTCCTTATTCTTTTGCTCCTTCTCAATTCATCATTTGAATTTTCGAAAACGTTTTTATGAAGAGGTGCAGGAGAAATAGTATCAATACTTAATGGAAAAATATGCTGAAAAAATTATGCATTTTTTGTCTCAACTATAGTATTATTATCAAGCACGTCACTTTTTAATACAATAAATCTGTACGCAACACTATGTTCAGCATAACCAATAAACATGCAATCAGATGATTTAGAGCGTATTTTTCTTTTCTTAGAATTATGAAGCATAACCTTAGCAAGACACCCCCACACTTTCAAATATTTTAAATTAGGACGATAACCTTTCCATTATTCATAAGGTGTTTTACCTGTTTTCTTATGAGGTATTCTATTTTAGATGTGATATGCAAATAAAATAGCTTCATCCCATAAATTATTTGGAGCATTAGAACTAACAAGCATATAATTCATCATTTTTTTTTCAAAGTCCTATTTTTGCTTTCAGCTATGCCATTACATTTGGGGGAATAAGGAAGCGTAGTTTCATGAATTATTCATTCCTTTTCACAAAATTCGTTAAGCAATACATATTCCCCACCTCTATTCGATCTAATTCTTTTTATTTTATTCAATTGGTTTTCTACCTCAGCTTTATACAAAAGGAACATATCAAAAGCTTCATCTTTATGCCTAAGCAAATAAACTTTAGTAAATCTAGAATAATCATCAATGAAGGTCACGTAATATTGTTTACCTCCTCTAGTCATAGTTTGTTTAAATCTCCTAGATCAGTATGAATTAAACTCAACAAATCAGATTCTCTATTTACAGAAATACAAGGCTTTTTTGTTAATTTTGTTTCGGCACATATTATACATTTATTAAAACATGGGTTTTTAATTCCAAATATCAAACCTTGTTTTTGCATTTTCTTAATATAAGAAATACTAACATGACCTAATCTACCATGTCATAAATCAATAGTTTCAGTTAGGTAAGTGAAAGTAGTAGCATTTTCATTGATAACATTAGAAATGTTAAGAACAAAAAGTCATTGATTACAATAACTCTTTCCCACAAAGACATTATTTTTTGTCATTACAATATTATCAGATTCGAGTAACACCTTCACCCCAACATTTCCTAAAAGAGCTACTAAGACCGGGTTTGCCCTTATATTGGGGACATGTAATACATCATTCAAGGCCAAAGTCTTGCCAGATGTGAGCTTGAGAATAACTTTTCCTTTCCCAAGAACTTGAGCTGTTCTTTAATCACCAAGATAAATAATTTATTCTCCTTCCCCTACTAGCATGTAAGAGGAAAAGGCATTTTTGTTTGCGCAAATATGCCTGATAGCACCTGAGTCTACCACCCACTCTTTCACATTGGCCACAATGTTGGCCTAGGAAATAACTGCAACAATTATATCATTAGAGTCATCTGCTATAACCAAATTGACTTTTGGTTTAGCAAGATTGTCATTTCCCATTATTCTCTTTCTACAGTGCGCTGCATGATGATCTGGTTTTCCACAAACAAAGCAAGAACCTTTCTTTTTGAAGGTGGGGTGAACAACCTTGGGTTTGTAATCGGGTTTTTTTATTTATTTATTATTATTATACCTATTTTGGCGATGTTGAGATTTGTCTTGCACCAAATTTGTCCTGGTAGCAATTTCCTTAGCTTTGGCAGCTTTGATCTTCTTGCGAGTTGTATCCTCAATGATAATATGCACGATCAGATCGGCTATTGACAATTGTTTGTCCTTGTGCTTGAGTTGTTGCTTGTAGTTATTCCAAGACTCAAGCAACTTTTCAATCAGCAGGCCCACGATAAATTCTTCTTGTAAATTGATGTTTTTCGCCTTCAAGTCCTCCTCTAGTTTGTGATATTCATTGATTTGTGTCTTGATCTCCTTATCATCGGACATTTCCCATCAATACTAATTTTCGGTTACAAATTTTTGTCTACCCACATCTTCGGCAGTGTACTTTGCAGTCATGGAGTCCCATATTTGTTTTGCTTCCTTGTACAGACAGTAGACATCAAACAATTCATTAGAAAGGGTACTAATAATTGTGTCCCTACATACCTTATTAGCGTGTATCCATTGATCTCGCAGCTTGTTATCAGTTGGTTCAGCCTACGTAAGTGCGAAAGCCACGCCATGCACATCTAGGATAGAGAAACCCTTTCTTGCCACCTTTTGAAATTGTTGCCATTAAAAATTTCGATCTTCGATATGTCGGGGAATGGTTTGGCATAGGACATATGTGGTAGTGGTGGTAGTGCAATTGGACTGGCAGAGATTAAGGCATCAGTAGTATATCAACTTGAGGATCCATGGGAGTTATCCTTAAGATTGTTGGAAAAAGCTAATGAGAATAAATAAATTTGTCCGAGGAGTGCAAGCGTAAGCACTGTCCTTAAGAATAATTTCGCCACTCGAAGTGCGAAACTCGGTGCGATAGGCTTCTGATGGCTATCCTCCCAAGATACAACAGACCTTCTTCTATATTTCACACTAAATATTGGAAAGAACAGAAACAATGTTGTGTATAACCCAGCAAGGAAAAGGAAATGAAAGATTTTTTAAAGAAATGATATTCTCTCTTTCATTCAGTGTATATATCAAGATTGTCTTATGAGATTTTATTTTTATATTCAGACAAAATAGAGCTATTAAAAGAGCCGTTATAAAATAATGGATGATTTATTTGAGAAATAAATTAAACGTTACAAAACGATTGAAAAGCCGTTATATGACCGTTAAGAAACTGTTATGTGACCGTTAAAAATAATAATGGTCTTCAATGCGATCATAAATTTTATCAAAGCTATTATTGTAAATTTCAAATATTATTGAAATATCCAACAAAACTCCACTCACGTTGCCCTCCTCTACAACAAACAATGTTTCTTAGCCAAAACTCGCTTGAAGGCAACTTTATGCTCGTCGCTACACTATACAGTTTTTTTCCATGACGGCCTTACTCCACGTTTTTTTTTATTCATGCTTTGTGTTTTGTCTGATTGGATGGTACCTGTGCACCCAAGTAACCACTACTTGGGTATTGCGAATGGGAATGGACTGTCCCTCTACTCGAGTTGCTCGATCTCCCTCAGCGCAGATTCTCCCAAACCCTTACCGTGCAAAATGTTAGAGAGATCTCGATTTGATTAAAATATGAAGTTCTATCTATTTGGAGTCCCCACTAACCTAATGGGGTCAGTTATAAGCCAAGTGAAATGCTACGTTTCACTTCCTACAAACCAGAGATCTAGGGTAGGGTACTTAGTTACATTAATGTCTACTTAGTGGCCTTTTAGTACCTAAACTCGTTTATATTTTGAAGCTGTTCATTTTAAGCCTCTTAGTCTAACCTACTAAAGGTTCGTGCATGGTAATAAAAAAAAGCACACCTCAAACAAACCTACAAGGTAAAAATTAATTCAAATCACGGTAGCGAAAGTCACATATCAAAAGCAATGTAGAGCATGTGATTAAAAAGAACCACGCAAGTAAAGTGCGAGAAAATAAACCCAATACGAGTCAAGTAGAATATACATTGTCCTGTTATTTGAGCTCGGGACATGAGCCCTGTGAGTTCATTTAAAAATATTAATAGCGAGACGAAATTCCAATCATGAATATTAAAATCCTTATGTGCAAGACTTGATCTAAATGCAAAAAAAAAAAGAAAAAAAAGAAAAGAAAAAACATTTTTTTGTCTTTTATACGTTTTATCATGAAGTACCATCTAAACATGCTAGAAGGAGAAACTTTTTAGGGAAAGTACTAGGGTTAATACTATGAAAACCTCCAAATTGATATACATATGACAAATTTATCCTTAACAAATTTTTTGATCTCGAAAGACCCTAAATAGATAGATTTATGACAAATTTGCCACAAACTAATTTTTTTTACCACCAAAAACCCTAAATTAGCACATATGTGACAAATTTATCTGAACCCAATTTTTTGACCGCCAAAACAAACTAGTACATATATGACAAACGAAAGGTAAAACCCTCAAATTGGTATACCCATCAACTATCACATGTCAACTAATTCAACAATTTGACAATAAAATTTAATGAAAAATAACAACGAGTTAATTTATCACGGTGTATCGGTTTAGAGTTTTTGTGGTAAAAAATTAGTTTGAAATAAATTTGTCACAAGTGTACTAGTTTGGGGTTTTTCATGGTTAAAATTTGTGACAAGTGCACCAGTTTAAGGTTTTTTGTGATATTAACCCAAAGTACTAATGATAAAGTGCTTAGAATAAATTTAGAATTAAATCTTCTTCTTTTTTTATTCTATAGTATTGATGATTTGGTTTTTCTTTTTCTTTTTCTTCTGGACCAATCAAGAGGGGACGGATAGCTTCGGGCTAGGGGGCCACAACCATGCCAATCTAACCTGATTCTTTTCATTGTGATAATGTTCCCAAGCCCTAGCAATCGTATAAATGCCTCTAGGAGCCATTGTCAATCTAACACGGTAGTCAAATCGAATTGTTTGGTAATGTAGGTGCAAACGAACTTACCATGGTGGCCTTACCAAAAAAAAAAAAAAAAAAAAAAAACGAACTTACCATGGTGGAGTCCTTGCAATTTGACTGGGCTACAATACAAGTTGCAATGCTTTGAAGATGGAAGCATCCTCAATGATGGTGGTATCGGCTCCATGATGTTTGTTCAGTCATCACCCTTTGCGGCAATCGTGTAGTGACATAACTAGCAATAGCAACATGGCAACTTCGAATGCCACAGTGGGACATTCTTCGATATAATAGATGAACTCAATTCAGATGTGGACTGAGTGTTGTGGATGAAGCCAAATCTTCACTGGGGGCTTTTTTGTCTTTTCAATTAGATTTGCTTTTAGGTTAAAAGTTACACCTTTATATTAGCGATAGAAAGATGCTAGCCATCAAAACGCTGAAAAAGAAAATTGAGAGGCAAGAAAAAGAGAAGCAAAAACGATTTTTTTTTTTTTGTGAGGGTTCTCAATCTTTTTATGTTTTGATCTTGAGAAAAAATCATCGTTATATTAAAACTTTTTTCGAAGTCTAGTAAATTTGCAAAGTGCCTCTGCGCAGAGACATAGCCTAGGTTTGGATGAACTTCGATAACAAATTTTTTGGCATGTTTTTATGATTCTCTTATTTTATTATTATATTCCGCCTTTTGTGGGTGATATTTTTCCGAAATCGACATGCGATTTCATAATACCAAGGACAGTGGCACGATAACGATGGTTGCGACTATAACTTGGGCAACAAGCATACAACGATGACACCTCTTCCTAGCTAGACTTTCTATACTCTTGCTTGCTCCCTGGTGTCTTTGCATTCTCAATCTGGATTCTTTCTTCCATTTTTCTTTTTCTTTTCTCCCCTACAAACTACTCTGCTCTCTCTATCCAATTCCTTTTTCTCACCTTCTAGGACTCCTAAGAGAGCATCTGTCCTTTACTCTTCGCCATTTGATTGCCCCTCTCCCCATGCGACGTCTCCCTCTAGATTCGCAGCACCTCACCCTCCGAGCACACGAAGAGGACGATTGCTTCTCCATTGGAAGCGCAACAATGGATGCAAGCATATCACCATGGTTGAAGATTGAAGAAATTGTGTGAGAGTGAGAGAGAGAGGGAGAGAGAGAGAGAGAGAGATCCCTAGCTTCATTTTGGTTACTTATGCCATGTCCGAGGAAGAATCTTCCACATTGAAGTTCAATTTCGTTTTATAAAGCCACGCTAGAGTCTACCACCGAGGCATTACCCAATAGAGGTGCAAGTTTCATTTTGGTTACTTATACCATGTCCGAGGAAGAATCTTCCACATTGAAGTTCAATTTCATTTTATAAAGCCACGCTAGAGTCTACCACCGAGGCATTACCCAATAGAGGTGCAAGTTTAAAAAGTCACATAAGATGAATTGGCGGAATAAGCACTTAAATGAGCGTTTGTTTTTAATCGATTTGGCCCTCGAGTTATTGAAAACAAAAAGTTATGAAGTGAGCATCATGAGAAAATGATGATGCTGTGGTGTCTTTATCCCCCCATACTAATATAAAAAGCTCACATACGGGCTGCTTCCTTTGGCAACTTCATTTATAGGTTTTAAGTGATGCTTATGTTTTTAACCCTATAATACTTCTGAATTTCATCATATGTGGATTATAAACTTAGGAGCAACAGACCACGTAGCTAGAAATCGATGAGCATCTGTGGAGTATCATCGGCTACCGCTTGAAAATAGATGGATATACGTTGGAAATAAATCTAGAGTTGAAGTGAAGGGTATCGGTATACATAAATTGATTTTATGTGGTGGTCGAAATTTATTCTTACATGATGTCTTCTATACTCCAAACATTCAGTGAAACTTGGCCTTTATAGTTGTCATTCTAAGCTTAGGTTATGTATTGAATTTTCATGGTGATTATGTTGACATTATGTTTGGTAGAGAATCAGTTAAATAAAATAATAAATGCATTAAGAACCGATTGCAAATGTAAGTATCGATCTGAGTAATTTAAGATTCTTTGTGATGAAAAGGAAATTATAAGACAATTAACTACTCCTGGTACTCCACAATAAAATGGGGTTGTTGAAAGAAGGAATAGAACCATATTGGAAATGGTTAGGTCTATGATGGCACAAGCAAATATACCTATTTCGTATTGAGGAAATGCGCTATTGACTACTTCCTATATACATAACCATGTGCCCTATAAGTTAGTCACTTCCACTCCTTATGAATTGTTGACTGGTAGAAAACTAAACTTAAGTAACCTATGACCTTGAGGGTGTGAAGCATGTGTTTATAATTCTTCCCATAAATATAGCAAATTAGGCCCAAGGAGGAAGAAACATATCTTTATAAGATATTCTGAATACTCCAAAAGGTATGTGTTTATAGGTGAATAAGCTAATGGAAGTGTGACTAAAATGGAGTCATGGGATGTCAAGTTCTTGGAGAACGATTTTTTTAGTAGATGCGAGATTAATAAAAACTTCTAATTAAATGAGATGGAAGATCCTCATAATACATCCACTAATATTGTTGATGGAAATGAAGATTTACCCAACATACAAAACTTAGTGGGAGTGTTGCATGGCGAACTAAATTCAGAAGAAGTTCAACTACGTAAAATTAATCATAAAAGTATTCCCTGTTGTCATTTTAGGATTGAAGGGAAAGCATTTATGGTTAGTCCGCAAGACAATGCCGAGCTTAAAACTGTCCAAGTGGCTCTCTCATCCTCTGACAAGAAAAATTGGAGGAAAATTTTGGAAGATGAAATGGAGTCTATGAAGGCAAACCACATCTGGGACTTGGTTGATATGCTACCCAATTACAAGGCTATTGAAAATAAATGGGTTTTCAAGATTAAGCGAATGTCGGATGAATCCATTGAAAAGTATAAGGCTCATCTTGTCGCGAAATACTATACTCAACCAGAGGGTATAGACAATGAAGAAACCTTTTCATAAATGGTAAGGTTTCCCTCCATACGCCCTATCTTAGTTATTATCACACACCTGGACCTAGAATTATATCAAATAGATGTAAAGATGGCATTTCTCAATAGAGAACTAGATGAGAAAATTTATATGAAGCAACTAACAAATTTCATAGCTGAAGGTTAGGAGCATAAAGTTTGTAAGTTTCATTACTAAATGTATGGCCTTACGCAATCATTTAGACAGTAATATTTTCATTTTCATCAAGCCACAACGTCTTTTAGGTTCACAATGATCTAAGAAGATCACTGTGTATATATCAAACAGTTCGAGGATAAATTTATGATTTTATCACTTTATGTGGACGATATTCTATTGGCTGGGAATGATAAAGGTTTGGTTATCAACATAAAAGAATAGTTGTCCTCTAACTTTGAAATGAAGGACATAGGAGATGTTGCTTATATATTGGGAGTTAAGATTAAAAGAGATCGATCAATGAAACTCCTTACTCTATCACAAGAATTTTATATAATGAAGAATCTTGAGCATTTTAATATGTAACATTGCAATCCCATTGACACCCCTGTCATGCAAGGCGAAGGCCAGAGTACTATGATGTGTCCTAAGACT
Organism: Eucalyptus virginea; assembly: GCA_014182375.1. Taxonomy (NCBI): domain Eukaryota; kingdom Viridiplantae; phylum Streptophyta; class Magnoliopsida; order Myrtales; family Myrtaceae; genus Eucalyptus; species Eucalyptus virginea. Next base: position 36,242,253 of record CM024521.1, read on the forward strand.
CTAAAAGAAAAGAAAGAAATAGAAATTGTTCCTTACACTAGTATGGTCATAAGTTTGATGTATGCTGTGATGTGTATTTGACTTGACGTATGTCATACCGTGGGGTTGGTGAGTTAATACCAATCAAATCTTGGTCAAGTACACTGAAAAGTAGTGAAGATGATTATGAGATACTTGAAAGGCACTACGGACTATCGACTTTGTTATCAATTGAATGATTTACGCTTATTAGGCTATTCAAATGCTGATTAAAGAGTAGACCTAGATTATCATAAATCAACTTCTGGATATGTGTTCTTGCTCAATGAATGTGCAATTTCTTGGAATAGTAAGAAATATATATGTACAACATTTTCTATGATGAAGGCAAAATTTATTGTATGCTCTGCTGCAGTGCAAGAAGCATTATAACTAAAATGTTTCTTAGAAAATTTAGCCATTGTCATTGAAGTTCCAAGACAAGTGTGACATCCTGAATTTTTCAACCTGTTTTTTACTGAATTAATCGGACATCTCATTGACGTGTCTATATGGCTATTCTCAGAGCCGATTACTCTCAAGATAACTAGACTATCTGGGAAAGCTATTAAGGACTTTAAAGCAGATAGAATTGAGAATTCAATCAGGAATTGGCTTCTCAACCGTGCACATCTTTAAAGGTCATTATGGTATAGTTAAAAATCGATTTGAGATCAGAGATAGGTCTGTTTGACTGAGATGTGTGGCCGATCGTGGATGACTCCACTAAATTGGAAAATTCTCATCGACCGACACTAATATGATTTTACTATCGTTTTGGTACCTTGTGTCCGTAATTGAATTCTCGAGATTTTCGCGACAATCAAGAGTCGCCATTGAGTCGAGTGGGTTCATAGTTGTTCGAAGAAAATCGACCATGGGTTATTTTCCCTAAAAAGTTTTGAAAACTACCCGGTAGTCTAGTTCAAAAGATTTTTCTGACAACCGAGACTTTTTGGAAAAAAGAAAGTCAATTTAGGGCCGTCTTCGTTCAGTTGAAGTCGGGGATTAATTCTGGTTGCAAAATTAAGAAGCATGAGGTATTCTTGGATGAGGAAAATTATCAATTTGATAAATGAGATATCAATTGATTTTATGAGAGTCGATCGAGGAGAATCAATAAGGAATTGAAGCCAATGGAAGCCAAAATTCGTAACCCCCCTTAGCCTAGCACTTTTGGACCAATTGGAAGGTTATTTGGGGTGTTGGTGTGGCTAATTTGCAGCCAAGGGATGGCTGGCTTGAGGGGCAAGATGTGGGGGAACAAACTTGTGGAAAAAGCTTGTCAAAAGGCCCCATCACTCTCATCTCTATCTCTTCTCTCCCTGACTCTCTCTCTTGGTCGGCACACTCTCTCTCCCTCCCCATTTCGTGTGACTCCTCCAGCCAGCAGAAGTGGAAGCAGCAGCCATCGTCGCCTAGAATCGAAGCTGCTGTCGCCGTCGCACCGGATCGCCGCTGCCGCTCAGCCCGCGCACTGCCGCTCGCCCATCAAGCCTCACGCCGCCTGACCCTACGCCCAGCAACTCCTTTAGCTCGTGTGGGAGCTGTCCAGCCACTGTTCAACTACCTCCAGCTACCGTGGACCATCGCTCAGCCTCGTCGAGCTACCGCCTACTCTCCCGATCCTTTGCCGTCACCAACCAACTCATTTCCCCTATGTTTTGCAGCAACCTAGCAAGTGGGTTTTCAGCAGGTTCGTGAGCCCATTTTGAGGGTGTTCCGGGCCCCGAACCCGAGGCCCACTTTGGGAGGAAACGACCCTCACGTCGTTCCCGTCGGTTTGATCCGACTTGTGCACAAATCAAGTGAGTAATCTCACTAATCCTTGCTTAGTAGACTAATTATGCTTAAGGGTTGATTAGTGTTAATTAAGTAGGATTAGGTGGTTAGATTAAAATGGATTAGTGATTATTAGTTAATTGCATTGCATATTAGTTAGGTGGTTAGTGTACTTCGCTAGAGAATTGCCTATAGTATTTATTGAATGCATCTCGGGATTTTTCCCGACCCTTATCGGGCTTCAATTAGGCATTACGGGCCTAAATTGAATTTTCAGTATTTATTTATTAATTTTCGAAATTAATTATTTATTTATTTACTTTTCGGAAATTAGGCAGGGATAGTCGACGACCAAAATTTCGTGCTAATTGTCGTGGTGCAGTCCATTTATTTATTTGAGCTCTATGTTGTGTGGAATTGAATTCATTGTGATATTTTAGGAATTTATCCTAAATTGAGTGAAATCGAATGATTAATTAGTAGATGGCCAAGTATGGTTATTTAGCATTTATAATGCTTTGACGAGTTGTAAAGTGGAGAGAATTGTGAGAGTGAACTGGAAATACTCTTGGCTAAGGTCAATCAGGTTCAATGTGATTGGACATACGTGGTTCGGTGATGGGGAATATCATTGGTGAAAACAGCGCCTTAAAGAACGTACTTAAAAATATGTCACGTTGGCGAAAACGGCGCCAAAGAGAAAGAATGTACATGACTTATGGACAGGCGTGGTTCGATGATTAAGGATATTACTGTGCGAAAACAGTGCCTTAAAGAATACACGTAAACTATCTATGACTTATGGGCAGGCGTGGTTCGGTGATTAAGAATATCACTGTGCGAAAACGGCGCCTTAAAGAATGCACGTAGATTGTCTATTACATACATCACCTTGGCGAAAATGGCACCCTAGAAAAGACACGTGGTTTGGTGATTGAGGACATCACTGGTGAAAACGATGCTTTAAAGAACGCACGGGGTCGATGATGGTATGTCATTTGGCAAAAACGGCTCCCGAGAGAGTACGTATGATTTGGTGATTGGAAATGACCTAGAAATGGTCCGATTGACATGTAATCAACTAGGTCGATTGATCAATGATTTAATCCGTTTGTCGTGAATTGATTGATTGTTTGATGTGAAATATGAGGCATATGCGTATAACCTTGAATTGCAGGTTGGGACTGATGCCAAGGTAAGTCTTCTGACTCGTGCTGTGCTTAGGCAACCATGTAGTGTATTGGTTTCCTAATCGAGTCTTAGTGGGGTAGAACTTGCCGAGATGTAGTCTCAATGGTTATTGTATAACCATTTCAGGCCCCTAGATGGCAGCACCGATGCCTCCCCCTCCTCCAGAGCAGTTTGGCATTCCAATGGACATCACCGAGGAAGAAACTCACTTCCATGTTCATCCTCACCTAGAAAGGTTAGAAAACATTTTAATTGAGTCAACGGTGTGGGTTGATGCCGGCCAAGGAGACCTAGTATCCCATGAGTATCGGTCTTGGTATCATTACTATTTTGATGGACGAAGAATAGGTCCCATCCCTAAGGAAGATATACCTCATCCTGTCTTGGAGTCAGCTTTTGGTGAGGGGACTGCAGACCCTAATGGTGGAGGCGTAGATGATGCCAGAGATCTTGCACTTGGGAGTGAGCCGACTTCACTTGTAAACACTGTAGAGTATGAAAATTTTGAGGAAGGTGAGATCGTGGAACAAGAAGTGGAAGGTCCAGAGGAGGATGAGGATTGGGGAAATGCTGAGGAGGAGCCGGTAGAAGAAGAGCCTGAAGAAGACGGTGAGCCTGAGGAGGAGGAAAGCGAGACAGAAGAGTCAGAAGAGGATCAGGATGATCCTGAGTACGACCCGGATGAGGACTGAGATCACATCCTCTTTTGTGAACCCTGTTTATATGTGAATAGAGTGAAATTAGAAAGTCGTGAATAGTTTGTGAAATACTTTGAGTTATGCTCTGTATAAAAGTATGGTTGTGGATTTCAATATGAAAAATATGGCATTATTTTTCTATCCCATCGTTTTATTGTCTGTGGATTTATAACTGCTTCTGCATGTGCTATTGAAAATGAAAGGGTCGGAGATACATAGTCCTGGGATATCACATTCTAAAATCGACCAAGTAGAAGGATGTGTGCGTGTCTGAGGATCGGGGCGTAACAACTAGTGATAATTTATTGTGATAGTCAAGCGGCCATTACCTATGTAAAAGATCCCAAGTATCATGGTAGGACAAAATACATTGACATAAAGAATAACTTCATCATAGATATAATAACGTAGAAAGAAGTGGTCCTACAATATGTTTCAACCAACAGGATGGTTGTTGATCCATTCACAAATGTTGTTCTTAGATATGTGTTTTTGATCCATAGGATGTCTGTAAGGGTATGTAGAATGTGATATGTAATATTATTGAGGATCACTAGTTTATGAATATATGAACATATGTATTGTACTTGTTTGTTTGTTTTTTTTTTAATGAATTGATGCTTCATCAATAAGTACAAATCCATTATGAGACTGGCACAAACATGCACATATTGTTGAAAGGTATGTCAATAAGCAATGATTGGCTCACTTACACAAGCAATCACTTCAAGTACTATGTTAACAAGTTGAAATGAGACACTATGTACTATAGATTCTGGAAGAGTAAGTTTAGTATGTATTATATTTTTACATTGCCTTAATTGGAATTAAGATGAGATCTGTGATTTGTTTGTGACAAGGCCAAACACAATAATCCCACAATCATGTATGATTGAAGGATGCCAGATGCGAGTACTTAATTGGAGATTGTAGAAAGCGAGCTGATATAGCACTCAAGCTAAACATGAGTACGCGAGAAGCACTTGACTATGTTTAGGTTAAGATTCGCATAGTTGATGTGTTTAATAAATAACATACGTTATTATAAAAAGAGAAATCCACTATAACATATAATTCATACTAAATGTGCATTGTGTGAGCCCTTAAGATAATTAATAATTTACTTTATTTTGTGTTATATGTTACTTCTGACTACGTTCTTAAAGTGAAAGATCAATGTTACTATTTTAGCATGTTATCGACAGTCATAAATAGATATGGCTTTATGGGACGTGTCTAGGAAATCAGTTATTTTCAAATGGAGAGAGACATGAATGCAAAGGAGAGACTATCGTTGTTTTACATTTATCATATGTTTTTACCGGTTGACCAATTATATCGACTTTTGTGGTTTGGGATATAATTATAAATACATTGTATTATGAGAATAATCAAGTATAGCCTTTAGGGGATAGGTATACTTGGACTAATGTAGCAAAATATGTCTGGGGTATCGTAAGACATCAATTGTTTATTTCTTTTTGGGGTTGTAACCATTGTGTTATTCCTAATAGGTCATAATTTGAGCTCCCAAGTGCAAGCGTACTAACTAGTCGCACGGCTTTCTTGCCAATATGAATAGCTTCTAAATTAGATGAATGTTGAATGCCTTATATTCTTGATAGGGCACTATCAAGCCCATCATGTCCAAGTGGGAGATGTTATATTTCGTTAGTTCATCCATGATGGGGTGCTACTAAGATACAACGTTTTGTCTTAATGTGATATGATAGAGAGACACCTTTTGAAAAGGTGTGATGAAAGTTATATTTTGGGGGAAGTTATAAAATAACTTCTGGAGATAACCACCATAGTTTTGTCGGAGAAAGAACGTTCAGAAAGTATGGTTCTCTCTTCTCTCTTCTCTCCATAATCAATGAACAAAGAACAAAAAGGCTTCTATTGCTACTTTTGAGAAAACAATCGACATTAACGCTGTGGAGCATGAATACTTTCCTCGTGATTGTATTTAGACCATCGGAAGTCATATCATCCATCGTTCACTACATTCTTGGGTAATTTGTTTATTATGCATCGAAGAGGTTAGTCGTTTCTTCTGCCGAATTTTCTTCCAACATTTTCAACTAAGACTTCGATTGTGACAACAGTTCAACTCTTCTTCTTGTTGTATTCGATTTTTTTTTTTTTTTTTTTATAGTCAAACTACTAAGTTGATGTCAATGCTTGTCAACTTGATTGACATCTATGTTTGGAAACTGTTCCTATTCAATCTACTTAATTCTATTGGTTTCTTATAGCTAACGCTAAGTTTGACCATCGACTGTATCCATGTTCAATATCGAATTACATATGTCGGTCAACATCCACTCTTCCCTTGTTGACGCTTAACACGTTGTATTGCTCAATCAAGACTCACAGTTAGCCTTGACATCGGCTAGTCAATGACTTTGATTTATCACTATAGTTGGGTTTTAGAGACTTCTATTTGTCTCAATGGTCTCAGCGTTTTCTCTTCACTATTGGCCCGAGTTAAATCACATTCGAAATTGCAGTCGATATATAGTCAGTAGCATTGATTGCTTATTAAGTTTGGGTCTTTGAAATCAAAATCAACGTTTCCAGGGTGTTAGAGTTTGAAGAATAGGCCAAAAATGAGAGAATGACTTGTAATTTCTACATATTCAGTCGTGTGTGTTTACATTGCATGAGCTCCTATTTATAATACAATGAATTTCTACTAAGGAAAAGAAAAGGAAGAAGATACATTAAATCAAATCCAATCATGGATTGATATAATTATAATCTCTTGTAATCTTGGATTGATAGATCACAATCTTCGATCTGATCGTCACATATCTCCAACCAATCCTTGCATATCACCAACATTCCCCTTCAAGCCAAGGGCTGATATATATTCAAGATACCAAGCTTGCTTAATAGATATGTATGCTGTCTTTGACACAATGGCTTGGTAAAAATATCCACAGGCTATTCTGTGGTTCCAATTCCATTGTCTTGATTACACCTTCTTGGATCTTATCTTGAGTGGAGTGACAGTCTACTTTAATGTATTTCATTCTCCCATGAAATATGAAATTCGCTGCGAGTTTGAGTGCTACGTCATTGTCACAGAATAAATTTGTTGGCCCTTTGACTCGTATCCCAAGATGTGAAAGCAAGCCTTGTATCTAAATTATTTCACAAATGGTTTTGGCCATGGCTCGATATTCAACTTTAGCGGATGATAATGAAACGGTCGACTACTTCTTCGTTTTTCACAAAAGTAACAACTTTCCCAATTTAATAAAAACCAGTGATTGATCTTCAACTCATGGGACATGTGGCATAATCTGTGTCACAATAAGCATTCATTTCCAAATTACAATCTTGAGAGAGGAGCATTTCAAGCCTTGGACATCTCTTTAAATATTTTACAACCTTCAAGGTTGCATTCATGTGAGATTCATTTAGCTTATGCATAAATTGACTGAGTGTCTGCACTACATTACATATGTCTAGCCTAGTCATTATGAGATAGATAAGTTTTCCTATAGGCCTTTGATAGCGAGATGGATTTTCGAGTAGTGGGTCATCGGTCTTAGAAGATGATTTGGTGTCATAGTCAATGAGAGTTAACTTAATGTTCTGATTGATAGGCATGGCAGCTGGTCTACATCTTGATAAGCCTGCTTTAGATATAATTTCTAACACAAATTTTTGTTGGCTAAGAGAGATTCCTAGATCTAAGCGAGCAATCTCAATGCCAAGGAAATACTTGGGACTGGAGCCTCCTCTTGACCTGGCGAGGGTCAACCTCGCATTGGATGGGTGAGGTCGAGCCTTGTCGATGGCCAGGTGAGCTGGCCCAGCTACGACAAGGCTTGGCCTTGCCCAGATTTGGTGAGCCTGCCACGAGACTCAATCTCGCCCAATTGGCATGAGGCCGACCTTGCCAATGGCTAGGCCAAGCCTCGCTAGGCCTTATCGGTGGCAAGGCAAGCTTGCCTAGCCATCGGTGAGACTCTGGCGAGCTCACCAAACCTCGCTTAGCTAGTCGCCGACCATTGCCGTGGCTAGCAACCGGCTAGAGAAGAAGAAAGGGGAAAGAAAAAGATAAAGATAAAGATAAAGATAAAGATAAAGAATATAATAAATATAATAAGGTATTAAAAAATTAAAAGAAATTCTAATTCACAAAAGAATTTAAGAATTTACCAAATGCATTTCTATTCTGGAAATAAAAATTTTAGACAGTTATCAAACGTTTTCAAATGCTTAGATACTTGTCTAGGGAACAGAATAAAAAAAAAAACATTTTTGATAAAAAAATTATAAAAATTGTCCACGTTAGTGCTAGAGTGTACTTGAAGAAGCCATGTAGGACGACTAGCATCCACATCGAAATTTTCGACATGTCGAATCGCCAATGACACTTAAATGATCGATTTTTCAAATTTGTGGAATTTGAGTGAGTGAAAAAAAAAGTTATGTCATTTAAATGAGCGTTGTACGAAAGTTATGACACTTGCGCTATTCTTACATCACGGAAAATTGGAAACTCAAAAAAAAAAAAAAAAAATTCCACATTTCAATTGTTGCTAATTTCTTTAAAAAACGAGTTGACAAAAAATGTTAATATTGTTAATTACATATTATGATTATAGATTTGTGTCGATAAAGAGAATATTTTTCTATTACATATATTCTTAAGTGATAGAAAATATCAAATTAGGGAAATCAGTCTTAAATGGTCAATTTCACGAAACAGTAAAATAATATAAGTTGGCCATATAGAGATATATTGAAAACAGTCTGTGATAGTTGAATCGGTTATATGTGACAGAACTTTATTTTTCTATGCCTTGAGATGTTGACGTTCTTATTTAAATTATATCATTATATCCTTGGAAATCCCTTTAAAAGCAATTCATATTTTATATGAGCAAAAATATTAATTTTTGAACAGTTAACATGGGAAATATAAAAATGATTAGCATTTTCATATCTACTTCTAATTAGTGTCCACTTGATTTAAATAAAAAAATGTCAGCAATATTAGGATATTTATTTATCTCATAGAAATATTTAGGATATTTCATTTGATTTTCTTTATTTATTTTTATTATGCATATCTGATTTGATTTCCTTTAATTTCCTCTATCTAACCTTGTGGATAGGCTCTCCATGTACTCTTTTCTATATATCGAAATATACAAAAAATTATCATATCTTTTTTCCGCAATATTCTTAACTTGGTATTAAAGTTGACGTTATTGAGGCAACCTTAGTGTCATGCACCCCTGCATAGCAGTAGCAGTAGCAAAGGACTGTTGTAGCGAACTAAAATACATCCCTGCCGCTCGACAGTGTTCATTCAAGTGCCTTATTCTCGTATGAGTAAGTGCCATGGTGGTCGTGTTACAACATCTGCCGAGTGTCGCCAAGTCGAGCTTTTCCTTTTCACGGAGGTGTTTTATGATGCTGTGAAGACGTGTCAAAAAAAGAGAAATGGAATTATGAATGTACGTTACTACCCTTCTATGCCAAGATGCAACATTTGATCTGCAAACGATGCTATCATGCACAAAGTGAGAGAGCAGATCACAAGTACGAAATTTACATCTCAAATATGAAAAAAAAAAAGAAAAAGAAAAGGGGGGTCCGAAATCTTGGGCTCAATGGTAATTTAAGAGAGAGAAGTTTGAATGTGCGTTATTACCCTTCTATTCAGCGTAGAAATAATTCATTTCATATTTGGAAAAAATCTTGTAGGACACATTTGTTACAGAATATAGACTCCGGTCGATTTAGGGCAGTGTAGAAAAATTGATTTTTGACCTTTTGAAAAGCTTGTTGAACAAGGATGGGATGACCGCCCCATCTCCTGTTTCCGTTTTCCGCCCGGCGTGGCCAAAGGTCTGGTCAACCCTCCTCTTGTTGCGTGCTGAGTAAGCGTCTTGACTTGATATTGTTCTTAAGCAAGCTTCTTGACTTAGTATTACACTTGACTTGTTATATAAGCCTTTGCTCAGCAAGAGATTGAAAAAGCAAAGAAACAGATCTTTCACTCAAAACCTGCCCAATGAAGAGACTACCTGCTGAAACAAGCCGAACCTTGGCCTTTGCCAAGTCAAGTCCTTGACGCAATTCAAATGCGTCAGTAAACGGTGGTAGTCGCTAATTTCCGACCCGGACTTTGCCAAGTCTCATTTGCATAGGTTAAAGGCAGGGGATATAATTCCTTGCCAGAGAATCGTCAAGCGCAGCCCCCTTGAGACCATAGACTATGAACCACTCAATGGTGGAAGTGGCGACGGTGAAGGTACCGCAATGGTAAAGTTTCATAAACCAAGAATGGATGATCCTAGCTGGGAGCTCGATCACGTGAGGCCTTGCGACGGCTTGGTCTGCTTAGATTTCCACGTCGGATTCCTCCTATATAACTATTGCGACCCGATCTCGCCACCCATCTCCCTCGCAAGGAAAGGAAGAGGGAAATGTCGACTTTAGGGATACTTGACCACAAAAGTTCCCTCGCCCTCGGATGAACCTCTTATGAGTTCCCTTTATCGTAATCGCGAGCTCTCCTAAGCTTGTATCCTGCGTGACAACGGAAGGTATCATAACCCTATCTCAATGTCACAGTACGTCTTGATTGACCATTTTAAGGTCAAAAGGAATCTGGACTTAAATGTGAGTTTATGTAACACCCCGAACCCTTCGCAGGTCGTTACCAGTGCCGATGTTACATCTTATTACCATTTCTGTCTCGTACTTAAAACAAGCGTCATTAATCACAGGCATTTAAAAAAAAAAAAAAAAAAAACGGTCCCAGCGCAACTCGTAGCGGAAGCAATTCAAACATCGCCATCTATCTCCCTACCGATCCATGATACAAATACACACCAGCTAAACATCAGGATTTTATAAACAACTTCGACGCTTTGCTTACATACATATATAGCAAGATGGGGTGTCCTTCGGGTCGGTACAAAAACAAGAAAGGTTAGGACTCTGCCATGTCCTACCTAAAATCTCAAAAAGAAACCTCGACCCCTAACATCGTACGTGCACAAAACCCTCCCATCGAAGCGTCGACTAGCTACAGCAAAAAGAGATCCAGCTCCTACTCATCGCGCGCAGGTCTCACACCCAACCCGATGCATCAGGTGGTGGCGGCGGCAACATCCCTCGCATAGCTCCATCCCGTTGAACGTGCACAGAAATGAACTCTTGTATGATAGGGCCCCCAGCCAGGCCGATATCATACATCACTAGACATCGCACTCGGATAAACGTCAGTCCGGGAACAGAGGGACAGTCTATCTCCGCACACTTTACCTCTACATCAGACGGTAGACCATAGAATACCCTACGCGAGACGGCGGGAAGCGGCATACTGCTAATCTGAAATGTTATTCCCCAAAAGGGGTGAGTACAACCACTCAAAGAGATAGGGAAATCCAATAACAACCCAATGCATCATGCATATCGTCATACATTGCAGGCATTGCTTACCTTTTTGATGTCATACGTATTCATGCATCATCATAGCATACATATCATCATCATGGCAGCTCATATATCATTATTATCAGCATGCATTTCATCATGCACATCATACCATGGATGATCATCATATCTCATCATATATCATTATCATCACCATGCATCTCATGCATATAATATCATAGGTGATCATCATATCACAATACATCTCATCATCATCATGCATCATCATACATATCATATCGTAGGTGATCATCATATCACATCACAACATCATCATCATCATGCATATCATCATGCATATCATATCATAGGTGATCATTATATCACATCACATCATCATCATCATCATCATGCATATCATCATGCATATCATCATCATTAATTCTCATCTTTATCTTTAAATTTGATCACCGCATCACCCATTCTCAATTATCAATTTCATCATCAACCCTTCGGGCAGAAACCTCCGACAGGGCTCTCGGCCAACTCAGCCATCCCATGGCCACCGGGCTTCCGGCCCCCCACATTCCGGGCATCTCGCATCTCAACTAGCATCACGAGGCATTCCCTTCGGGCATAAACCTCCGACAGGGCTTCCGGCCTTTACCCTTCTAGCCAGGCATCCCGCACCCAAATCCTGGCATCGCGAGGCATTCCCTTCGGGCAGAAACCTCCGACAGGGCTTCCGACCCCCCACATTCCGGGCATCCTGAAACTCCCAGGGAATTCCGGCAATGCATCACTGTACATTCCGGCCTCATCCTCCACCATCACCTCTTACTCACATATCACTTTCCACTATTATCATCCTTTTAATATCCTTATTACATGGCATATGATTCACACACATGCATCACTATTCATGTACATACATACACCAATGTCATATAACAACACATAATAAATTCAATAGAATTCATGGCCAATAAAATAATCCACTTTTATTTTTTTCTATTATTTTATTATTATATTATTATTTTTTCATTATATTTATTTATTTTCATAAATAAGTATTACATTTAATATTTATGATTTTCCCAAAATCATAATATTAAAACAATCATTAAACAACCAATAGGATGACAATTCCATACAAAATTCATGGCCAAATTGAATTTCACATAATTTCACAATTTCCACCAAATAGCACATGATATTCGGATAATGGCCAGATTGCACAGTTTCCAAATAAATTCGATTAAAATACTCATATGGCCTCCAAAAATTACGAAATTTTACAGGGTGATAGCCAAGACATTTTCGTGCAACTTTCATGAAGAACTTCAAGTCATATTCTTTTTAGATAAATTTATACAACCTCACGAATCTTCTGGAAACTCTACCGCTTCGTCCAGAATGCATATCTCCGAAATATTAAGGTATCACCCATCTATTCTCTTTCGTTTCCTCTGAAATTTGAGTATGTTATGTATCAATGTGTCCTTTACAAGTTTCATGAAGAGATCTAGGTTAAATAACCAAATTATGATCGTCTTTTAAGTCCTTGAAGTCTCGGGTGTCTCGGAACACACCACCAGAATCAATCATCTCCAAGATCTAGCCAATTTACTAGGCTATACTCGTTCATTTCTCTTCAAATCTGAGTATGTTGTAGTTTAAGATGTCACCTACAACTTTCATGAAGACAACAAAGTGAGATCTCCAACAGAAATCAACATGCAGTCAAGAAATCAGCAAGAGGTCAGTGAAGATTTCGCAGATCTGAAGTCTCCGTATGATAGAACTTTTGACCCCTCAAATCTCCATCTTTTTCTACGAAATTTAAGTATGTTATACTACAAGACGTTAGCTTCAACTTTCATGAAGACACCGAAGCCAAAATAAGACTCTAAACACGCATGCAAGCTCGAACAAGCTACTGACTTCCACAAATCGAGCAAGAACAGTCACATGGCTTGAAAACAACCAACCCTTACCTCGGTTTCTCTCACAAATACACCCAAAAACCGAACATGCAAACCATATACACACATGCAAGAGAAGTTAAAGGACTCCACTTGCCTCTAAGGTGGACAAACGACGAGCACACGGCGGCGTACACGGCGGTCGGACGGCGAACGAACGGCGGCACCTCCCTCTCGGCTCCGCCTCCTCTCCCTCTCGGCTCCTCTCTTTCTCTCGAAGTCTCTCTCTCTCTCTCTCACCCTTTCTCTCTTCTTGGCCGAATGAAGCAAAAGAACCAGCCACCTTCTCTCTCTCCTCCCCTCTTATACTCCCTAAATCTCATGATTAGTAATGATTACTTTGCCTAAAAACCAACCAATGCATGCCCATCCTCTTTGCCACTTGTCATTTTTATTTTTAAACTTGATTGGGCTTGGGCTTTTGGAGTTGGGCCATCCGGCCACTCCTCCTTGGGCTGGTCGACAGCCTTCTTGGGCTCTAATGGGCCGACTAGCTTGGCCCACCAAGCTTTAGGCTAATGGGCCCAAGGCCCATTTCCAAAATTCAACCCCTTTTTCCTTTTTTTTTTTTTTGAAATTCTTTTTATAAATATTCTTGAATTCCAAATTTTCATCTTGGCCAAAGTCTTGGGATATATTTTAATTATTGAAATTTAAATCATATGGCCAAGCATTAATCTATTAAATTTAAATTTCCACAATCACAAGCATAATTCAATAAATTAAAAGACTATTGGCTAAAACATAAGCCATTGAAATTCTATCACCTAATTAAAGACTTTAACACACCTTATGGCTTGGCTTTGAATTTCTGGGATGCCACAGTTTAAGGGTATTTTTAACAATCATGATAGCCCTTTCGAGATGTACATCCACCAAAGATGGCATCACTTCATCTTTATCGGCTTCATCATCTCAAGTATGCTAAATCACGATTGTGAACCTTTGCTTGAGGTTCATACCCCTCACGATGAATTCATTTATATGGCCTAATTGTTAAGGACAACCTAGCAATAAGACGGGAGTCGCCACTATCCTCATTTTTGGGAGTCGGTTAGAAAACCCAATCGAGGGTCAGGAGTATTCTCTCGATTCCTACGCTACAAAATATCTAGATTCGGGGACTTGGGTTACGTCAATATTTCTATTAATGCCCTTTCAGTATCTAAACAATATGTTGTGTTTACCTAATGTGTCCATACATTTCTTCTTTACCTTTTTAGGATCTTTTTTCTAAACTAGGCGATCATGCATGGTTGGTCATTTTCATATTATTATATTTCTAAGAAAAATGAAAAGAAAACAATCAATCGTATTGAAATTACAGTATGGTAAGTCAACCAAGAAAAGCAGTAAATCTATCATGCAATCCTAGGAAAGACAAAAGAGAAACGTAGTTAAAAGAATAAGGAAGAGAAAGAACCTATAAATCGTCGAGTTTTTATACAGACAATAAGAAACTTGAGATATATGTCGAGGAATGAATAGTACAAATGGTATGGTTGGATTGGACATCGACCCTTCAATATCTTCGTGTCGTCTTCATCTTCTGGATCCTATTCTAAAGGATAGGGCCACTTGTGTTTCTGGAATTGATCTCTTGTGGATAGGCGGAGTCTTCCTTCATAGGTCTTGCAAAACAAACAAACATGCAAATGCAATGTATATGCATGAGATGTATGATACAAAAATCCTAAAGTGGCTCGGATTCAATCCACAAGCAGCTCGAAAGCCTTTCACTTTATTCATGGATAATACTTCTTGACAGCATGAGCATTTACAAGCCTTGGCAATTCTTGGTCATCCATTTCTACAAGAATCAATGCTCCACTAGGTAGCACCTTCTTTACAATATATAAACCTTCGTAATTCAGAGTGAACTTCCCACAAGGATCTAGAATGATAGGTAGGACATTTCTCAATACGTGATCATTGATCTCAAAATGTCTTGGTTTGACCTTGCGGTTGAACGACTTGGCTACTTGCCTCTAATAACTTTGTTCATGACATAGGGCTTTTACCCTCTTTTCATCAATTATGTTAAGTTGTTCAAACCTTTGTTGAATCCATTCAACTTCAAAGAAATTGACCTGAGAAAGTTCCCTTAGTGAAGGAATTTCCACTTCCACGAGTAACACAGCCTCCATTCCATAGACCAATGAGAATGGTGTTGCCCCAGTTGAAGTGTGGATTGAAGTTTGGTAAGCTATCAAAGCATATGGCAACTGATCATGCCAGTCACAATAATTTTCAGCCATTTTGGTTAAAATCTTCTTGATGTTCTTATTTGCCGCTTCCACAGCCCCATTCATTTGTGAGTAGTAAGGAGAAGAATTCAAGTGACGAATGTGGAACTTCCCAAGCAATTCATCTACTATCTCGTTGTTCAAGTTTGATCCATTGTCTGTGATGATCGCCTCAGGACTCCATATTTAGCGATGATATCACGACGGATGAACTTTGCAGTGACATGGGCATAAGAATTGGCTTCAATCCATTTGGTAAAGAAATCAATGACCACTAAGATAAAGTAGTGTCCATTTGATGCTTTAGGATTAATTGGTCCGATGATGTCAATGCCCCACATTGAAAAATGCCAGGACTCGAACATTTGATGCAATTCATTAGGAGGAGCGTTGATTTTATCTCCATAGACTTGCCATTGGTGACAGCACCTCACATGTTAAGAACTTCTATAGTCAACTAGTAGTAGCCAAGCCTCATGATTTTTCTAGCTAGGAGATGACCGTTCATATGAGGACCACACTCTCCTTCGTGTATCTCTTTCATAAGCAATTTGGCATCTTGTGCGTCCACACACTTCAGTAAAACTAAATCGAAAGACCTTTAATAAAGGGCTTCTCCACTGAAGAAAAATTTGGATGCCATCTTCATTGGTTTGACTTCCTTAAGGAAATTTACCTTCTTGAAGGTAATTCATGATATCATGATACCTGGGTTGACCATCAGGTTCTTCTTCAATCGTCATGCAATAAGCAGGCTTCTTTAAGATGTCGATTTGCAAGGGATCAATATTCAAGCTGTCAGTTACTTGTAACATTGATGATAAAGTCGCCAAGGCATCAACAAATTGATTTTGTGATCTTGGTAGTTAAAAGAATAAGGAAGAGAAAGAACCCGCAACTCATCGGGTTTTTATACAAACAACAAGAAACCCGAGACATATGTCAGGGAATGAATAATACAAATGGTATGGCTGGATTGGACATCGTCCCTTCACCATATTCGCGTTGTCTTCATCTTTGGGATCCTATTCTAAACATAATCTAAAAGTTATAACTAGGTATATACAATAGAAGGAAACAAACATACATGTCAAAACAACCAAAAAAACAAGACACCTTGTTGAAATCAATCACTCAAAGGGAATTCAGTTTCACAAATCAGATTTGGGCCTCGGTCTTTGAAGTTCATGCATAGGTCCCTCTAAGATGCCTACTCGATTCGTTTTATGACTTATAGCCATTATTGACCAATTGTGTTCTCGCATGGCCAATAACACTTGTAAGTCCCTAACAATGTGTTCTATGTGATTCCCAGAATTTTCCCTCGATAACATGTATCAGCCCTGACATACATCTAAAAACCACAAGCATTGTAGGAATTAAAAATGCATGCAGGTCTTTCAGACCTTATCTCTCAACTAATCAAACAAGGAAATGAGCCGTTGATGGGTCACTTATTACCAGCATGCGCCAATCATGAACACAGGCATTTATAATGAATGACATGGTTATGTACATGAAGGGGTACATGTGATGTTTTAACGATGGATTTGAAATTATTGAAAAGGTTTTTGAGACAAAGTGATGTCTTGGTTATGGAAGACATTAAATTGCCAAAGCTAGTCCGGAAGTTGCATAAATGCATTCAAAAGCATCGTAGGTATTTTGAATACAGTCCAAACCATGACTTTCACTATAGTCAAATCGGGATATGAAGAAATTTGAAAATATTTGAGGCCAAGGAATATCTAAGCTATGGAACACATTCAATTGCCAAGGCTAGCCTGGAACTCGCATAATGTATTCGCAAGTATCGTAGGCTTTTTGAATATAGTCCAAACCATGACTTTTCCTTAAGCCAAATCGAATTTTGGAAATGATTTTTAAAGAATTATTTTTGGGAAATATCACATATACCAAAGCATTTCTGAAAGATCTCATTTGGAAAGGCCAATTATTTAACAACAAAGATCAAAGCATTTAAAACAACTTCCACGAAGATGACATGGCCTAATTTCATGCACAAACTAGCCCAAAAGGTCTAACTAAATAATCACAACCGAAGGGTCATATTAGAAAATTTCAGACCAAACATGGCAAATCAACAAAACTGAATAATGCCATTGACAAACTAGCTATGGCAAAATTCTCTAATATGCATGACATGATAACGAACAATTTTCATGAAGAAAGTTTTCCTAAATGAACTACACATGATTTTATAAAAAAAAAATAAAAGCAACCACACATTAGAAAATTATCAAAACAGTAAGGCATTCAATCATTATCACAAGAATTTGTCCTGTCAAAACAGGTCTAAAAATCACCAAATTTACACACAATATAGCCAACATGATGACAAACAATTTTTATTAAGGGATCAAGTATGGAATCCTTATTAAAAAAAATAGAAAAAAAAATTCAAAGGTCTATCCAAATAGGGGTTAGAACAGGGTTCCGAATTTGATCCCATGTCTAAATTCTGGTCTAGCTTTGAAAAAATGAAAAGTGACCCTAACAATGAGCGATTGACATGAAATTAGTAGCATTGGAAACCTCTTGGTGTGCTTTACGACTTCCTAGAAGGGCTTGAGTCCAAACTAGGTCAATTTGGTGTTTTAAGACCAAGATCTCTAAAAATGCACATATTAGTAATTAAAAATCCAAAACACAAGCATGCATTAATGAGCCTCAAAATCACTCAAGTAATGCACAAATGGTATGAAGAAATCACACACGACTTAGAATCGGATGTGACAAACAGTTAGGATAACCATCTAGCCCTAAGTCGGCATGTGAAGATGTCATACCATTCGATGACAATTCGAGATGATTTAAAATTCATAATGAAATGCTTGAGGGCTTCTAAGTGTAACATGTGTTTTTGCAACGCAAATTTTACATACGAAATGGCACTCAAATGCAATGACCTAAACATGTACACAAATCTTGTAACATGTAGTTCAAATGACAAGGAGGAACTATTGCAAGATTTGGTCTCTAAAAGACATGCGAACCAACATGATAATGACTAATTCTAATTTTAACATTACATAACCAACATGATTTCGGCTCCCTAAAGACATGCGAAAATCCCATGAAAAATCACACATTAGAATGTGTGACGACGAACATTTTTCATTAAGAGTCTGACACTAAATTGAGATCATGCAAGTCATGGCAAAAATGGTAAAACAGACATGCGATATGCAAAGTCTATGTTGCCGTAACACCCTTCCTTCTTCCTACATGCAATTGATGCTCTAAACGACACCAAGACTTTATGAATCATGCATCAATGGGACACATAAGACATGTAGTTCATCTTTCATGAAGGTCTTGATATTGAACAAGGTCAATTTCATATTCAAATTTACCTAAATTCATATCTGACCAAAACGGGGCAGATTGACCTTGGCTCAAATCTGAGTGATTTTGACCTAGCTAAGAATGTCCAAAAATTCTGAAAAAAAATTACAGAACATTCTCAACACAACGAAAAACAACTTCATGAAGACAAGTTTTTCCATAAGTGATCATAGAGAGCAGCACAAAAATGGAAAAAGTTGAAGTCGAAACTAAAACAGGACTAAAAGAATCTAAACTACTATAGAATCAAGGAACTTCGGAGGTGTTTTTTGAGGGTCAAATGTCGCTCAATCGGGCGTGAGACCTATAGATTCAAAGCTCGTTACATGTGAAATTTTTGATGTAAAAGTCAAATTGACATTAAAAGAAATGTATTTTTGAACTTTTGATTTTTTCAGTTTTTTTGATCAAATGTTTGATTAAAAAGTCAACTATTTAGTTGACTTTTCCTGAAAAGTTGATTTATTGGTCAAGTCTTTGAATTTTTGAGAAATTGACTTGATAAAATGAAATTAAAGTTAAATAGAATCTTTTTGGATGAAAAGTCAATTTTTGACTAGAGGTTGACTTTTGGTCAAAGGGTTAACCAAAAAGTCAACCTGAAAGTCAATCATTTGACTTTTTGGGTTTTTCTTTAAAATGAGCTGGAAATTGCTTTAAAATGATAATGCAAAAGAAAGAAATAAAACAACGACACTCTTTGGCTGCAAAACAGGCTATATTACGATCAAAAATCCAAATCTTAATTTTTTTTTTTTTTTACATTTATTGACGCATCGACTAAAAATAAAGTGTCAACAATAACCCGATTACCAAGGAGTCTTAGAACTTGCCTAGTTCTGATCTTGTTCTAGGAGATGACTTCATCCAGGGATTCAGGTACGAATCTTCATTTGATGACTACAAAATGGTTCAAGGTGACTGTTTTACAAAATGTCAAGTGGTGATATTTTCGCTCAAGTCCTGTTCTTGGAGAAGGATACAAGTCCAACAAGAAAGCCACCAACCTGCTCACGATGAAGGAGTTTATTGGAATGAGGCCTTACACTAGTGTGTTGTCAACGAGAGCAAAAACAAGAGAAAGAATGCAATTATGTCATTTGATTTCTCAAAAGAGAAATTCCACTGGTTGCTTTCTGTGTCTGAAGCTAATGGGGACATAGTTTTCGAGGGACATAGGAATCATGGGGCCAATATGTTCATCCACCATGGCACCTATAATGACCTGTTTGAGTCGTGGATAACGAATGAGTATGAGAGAGGAGGATCATGGACCAAATTGTTTAATGTCTCGATTGAAGGCATACCTAGCTACAAATATTGGCAAATTCCTATCGCATAGACAAGGAGTGAAAAAATCATTTTCCAGATTGATGTGCCAGATGATTTTGTTCAATCCATAGGATAATACTTATAAGGAGTATACCATCCAAAGTGACGATAATGTCAAATCTTCCATCTATGTGGAAACTCTCGTTTCTCCCTATCTTGACTGTGAGCCATCTAGAATCAAGAGCATATGAGAATTGTTTGAGTGGATTTGATTTTCTCATTTCCATTTGACTTTCCTTTAGGGCAGAACTAGCCATCTTGAGCTATTGAATGATCTTGTCAAATTTGAACAAGAAAAAATACAATATCAAGATTCTTATTACAAGATCTGGTCATTCCTTAGTAGCTTCACCATTGTGCTTTTAGTATCTGTCCTCTCTAGATGTTCAGTTAATCTCTACTAGATGAATAGCCATTCAAACATCTCTCCTTTGCTAGCATAATAATCACTTCACAAGCTAATGTTGTCCAATCTAATTTTGTGTAATTTGACTAATCATTCACTGGTACTCATTATGTTGTGAACATTGGACTATAATGTGTGTCTTAAAGTGGGCATATGGTAATTTTATCTAGTGATTGGGTTGCGGCAGAACAAGTTAGAGAGAATTTCGACTAGAGATGTGACATCCACAATTAGGGCCCCCAATCAACCTAGGAAAGTGGCCATTGAACTAGTTTTAAGCCCGGTCATGAATTAGTCACAAACCTCGACCCGAATAGGATAGTCGATCATGGATGAACACGAAAAATGAGTGTGTAATTTTGGAAGTTTGTAATTTTATTGAAGGAGACACTTAGGCCTTGAATTAGTCAAATCTTCCTAGAAAATGAGTGTGAACAAGTGTGAAACGCAATAAATGAAGATAATGAGTGTAGAGGCGTATGTGTTCCAAGTAATTAATGAAGGGGGGGTGACTCATGACCTAAGAAAATAATAGCAAGTGATCTTGCAAGCCAAGTAGAGTGCAACCTCTCCTCCATAAACTTGCCACCTTGAGTTTCATAGGTTTTGACTTTCCAGTTTTTCAAAACTACTGGACATTTCCTGCTTTCCAATAGAGCTCCTTGTGCTTCGAATTTGGAGAAACTTCCTTCATGAAAATTGTTCAAAACATCTTAAGTTATAACATAATTAAATTTCAGATTTTTCTAAGGTGAAATGGTTGGGACGAAGGCCCAATCAATTACCGTATAGAACCTGCCCAATATAGCAAAAATGGTAACCAGGTTGCTTTTTCGAATTTTTATAAAATCTTCCCTTTTGAATTTGAACATGCTTACTTCACAAATTTTTTAAATGATATCCATATCTACAACATATTAAAATTTTGAAGAATTTTATGAAGATTTGGATTTCAAAGTGAATCTCTCTCTCTCTGACCGTTGAATCTGCTTGACGGATGAATTTTTTGGTTGTGTTCAATGAATTGCTTTTCTTTCCACAGCACGAATTAGGTTAAGTTTCCTCATGAAAATGTTTTTTGAGATCTTCTCTATAAAATATTAAAATTTTATAATTTTTTGAGCCCGTTTGATAAAGTAATGGCGCTAATTTCGAAAGTTGCTCAAGACTATTTTCACCTTAAAATGGGAGAATCGTACGCTCAACTTGGAGGGGAAGGAGGCTGCATGCCCAACTTATGAGGCAAGCCAACTCTAGGTCTTCTTGGCTTGAAGATAAGAATACATTAAATGCTTTTGAAAGCTAGCTAATTAATGACTCACCATACCATGTGGCAAAAGATATACTTGCTTCTTGAAGTCACTGATGTTCTTTGGAATTTTAACACATTAAGAAGGGCAAATGTCATGCCCCGAACCTCGAGCACGTGTCCATCCCTCAGTGGTCGATTAAATTTGCGATGTCACAGGACGCGTTGCCGACCCATTCATTTATTTATGCGCATGCGAAAGCGAATCAAAACCCCTGACAACAAACAATATGATAGAAAAGCAAGAAACAAATTCACAACCAAAACACTTTTATAAACACCCTGGTTTATATACAAAAGGTCTACAACCAAAAAATTGACCCTCAAAAAGGAAATTGTCCATGACCCACTAGTCAGACACGTTCACTGATCTTTCGGACTCCATAGGCTTCGGGAGCGCTGGGTCCACCACAGCACCATCAGGAAGGTCAATTGTACCCTTGCCAAAAGCGACATCGATTACCATTACGAGGATCTCAAAACCTCATAGGGGACCCACCCTGAATCCATTGGGTCCGTAGTGAAACCACGCTTTGAATCGATGAGGTACTCTCTGAGGTAGGCCCTCATCAACCCAAACGGTGGTCACCACGAGTTCAAAGACCCAGTGACTTCCAGGATCAGGGTAATCAAGAACCCGCTTGGAAACCCTCATAGGCCGACCAAAACATTCCAGAGGAACCATCTAAGGACCTGAAAAGATTGAGCCCACGATAGGGTGAGACAATATCTCAGCAAGTTCATCCCCTAAACTTCGACTAGAAGGAAATACGACTAAAGGCAGTCTAGGCACACACAATACAGATGACTGACCTTGCCTCAATTCCTTCCTACATGTCAATACAATTCATATACTCAATCAATTGATTCAATTCGATACAATTGATATGATCTAAACCATATATCAATTCAATCAATCGATCACTGCTCACACAAGCTAATATAGATGGTAGCTCACACAAGCTGATATGTATAATATAGCTCACCCAAGCTAATAGAGTATATTACTCTCACAAACTGATAGATAATTGCTCACACAAGCTGATACAATCTTTAAAACCATTTTCAGTATCAAAACCCAACACCCGAGATTTTCTAATTAAAAATCCAAATTTCACAATTTTCACTCAATTTGCAAAAATTAGCACTCAATTAAATAAACCAAGCACATCATTGCAATCAGCACGAAGTTCCGATCACCGACTATCCCGGTATAATTTCCAAAAAATAATAAATAAATAAATAAATACCAAAAATAATTAAATAAATACAATTAAATGCCAAAAATACAAACTTAGGCCGGAAATGCTAAATTGAACACCGAAACGGGCCTAGAAAATTTCCGAACCTATCTAGATAAATAGCATGATCTATCTAGTCCTTAATTAAGCTGTTCTAACCACCTAACATACATAAACAAATAATTAAATCATTAATCTGTTCTAACTAACCACCTAAACCTTAATTAGCATAAACTAATCAACCATTAAGCATCATTAACTCCCCAAGCAGAGTTTAGCAAGTAAACTCACCGGTTTAGCAATTCGACAGGGACGCGAAGGCAGGCGACAAACACCCTTGCGGTGACACCAACCAAGGCTCGAAAGAGCTTGAAAATGGGCCACGAAGACCTAGGGCCCTTGCTAGTTTGGTTTCTACTCTTGCTAGAAGAACCGGTCGAAGGGGCTGGAAATGGCAAGAACGGGCGGCAAGATGGCTGGACGAATGAGTAGGGGCAACAGCGGAGCTTCCGACGGCTTAGACAGCGACGCATGGTGGCCAGGCGACCTGCTGGACAGGCGAGCAGAGGTGGATGACGGCATTGGGAGGCGGGACGATGGCGCACAGATGCGCGGGCAAGTAGGCGTGAGCGGTCGGCGTGGGGCGGTCCTGGCTGCTCCTGCAGTGGTCGACCAACTAGGGGGGAAGGTTGCTTGATTTCTCTGGTTTTTTGGGAGCTCAAAACAGACCAAACATGGAGAAAGTGAAACCAAGGAAGAAGTGAGCTAAAGAGAGGGGGACCCCAAATGGTTTCCAAGCCTTCAACACTTGTCCAAACACTCATTGCTTGGCCCCACCACTCCTTTGCCATCCACAATAGCCTTTAGCCCTCCAAAGCTTCCTCAACAAGCTTGCCAAATGGTCCAAAATGTTGTCTCCCCCATGGCCTACGAATTTTGGACATTTCCCCTTCAATTCCATTAAATTCTTACTCAATTGAGCTCAAATCAAAGCCTATAAATTCAGCCAAGGTGCCATCGTCTATCTCAACATTATTCCTCATCAATTGAACCAACTTGATCCCAAAAGCACAGCCAAAAACAAGCCTACGAACTTTCTGTCTAAAATAGCCTTACTTTGAATTTTTCGCCGAAAACTCGGGTTTGCGAAAAATCTTCGAGGATGAGTCGATGTTTCTAAAATGAATTGAGACATGACAAAACTTTCAATTTCTAAAATCGGGTTTAAATTCGCTGTTAATTTCAACTGAGCGCTATTTTAGCGCATCCTAGCCTACCGAGTAGCTTTTAGGAATTTTTAGTGCAATTGACCCGTGGTCAATTATTTTCGAGCCACATTATACATCTTCGACACATTGGTGACTCTCGATTATCGTGAAAATCTTGAGGTTTCAAAAACTGACATAGGGTACCAAAATAATAGAAAATCGGTCTAATGCCAATCGACGAGAATTTTGCAATTAGGTGGAATCACCCACACTGAATCACATGGCTCAGTCGAATCAACCTATCTCCGGTTTCTAATTGATTTTTTTTAACTGTGCCATAATGACTCTTGTAAACTAGCATGGTCGAGCAGTCAATTTCTGATCGAATTCTTAAATCTATTGTGTTAAAATCCCTTAACAGCTTCACTAGATAAACTAGTTATCCCGTAAATGATCAGTTCAGGGAAAAGAACTATAGACACATCGATGAAAAGCCCGATTCATTCAATTGAAAACAGAATTGGAAATTCATGATGTCACAGCGAATGAGTCACTCGCTCATGTGGTTAACTTGGCTTGATGACAAGCCATCAATGACTTTGGAAGCTAGTCATTAATGAAAGAGGGTGACTTAAAGCTTAGGTCATCATGATATATGTGTGGCATCCTGGAATTTCATAAAAATCCCTAAATATGCCATGAGCTATGGATAGGCGATAGAAGTACCGCTATTGTATTTTTTAGCCTCCTAGTCTATGAGTTGCGATGAGATGTATGGCCAAGTCTTTAATGGATGAATTTTTGGGAAAGGAAATTTTATTTTGGCCATGTGGGTGATAAATTGGAACTTGTGGAATTATAATTTCAAGTGTATATAGGTATCTTAGATTGTAATTTAGTACTTCAATTTAATAGGGATTTAAGTAATTTTAAAAGGGTTGATTTTAGGGTAATTAAGCTTGGGTCTTAGGCCCAAGAGGGATGGGCCTAAGATGGGCCAAGCTGGTCGGCCCAATCGAAGCCCACGGAGGGGCTGTCGCCGGCCCATGTGAGGCCCAAAGGAGAGTGGCCGGCCCATTGCATGGGCCTTGCCAAGTGGCAAGGAGGACTTGCATGCATTGGCCATTGGAAGAGGCAACCTAATGATTGCAAATGATGAGGAATTGGGGAAATAAAAGGAAGAGGAGAGAGAGAGGGTGGCCGGTTGTGTTATTCGGCCAAGTGAGAGAGAGAATCGTGCGAGAGAGAGAGAGAGTGAGGCCGAGAGAAGAGAAGCCGAGAGGGAGGAGGAGTCGCCCGTCGCCGCCGCACGCCGCCCGTTCGTCCGCCGTGTGCCGTCGTTCTCCTCGGTCTAGAGGCAAGTTGGGATCCACTTCCTACTCTTGCATGTGTGTCTTGTATGTATGTTTGGAGTAGTGTCGAATTTTGGGTGATTAGAAGGGAGGAACCGAAGCTAAAATGACTTGTTCTTGAGTGGTGTTGCTGTTTTCGCATGAACCGCCTGAGCCAGAACTTTGTGAGAGCTTGCATGCATGTTTTAAGTTCGATTTTGACTTTTATTTCTTCATGAAAGTTGTAGCCAACATCTTAAAATACAACATACTAAAATTTTGTACCAAATGATGGATATTTTAGGGGTCAAACTCTCATCCTACGAAGACATCAGATCTGGAACGATTTCACTGACCTTTCGGTGGATTTGTGGTTGCATGTTGATTTTTACTAAGAATATCTCTTCGACTTCTTCATGAAACTTGTAGATAACATCCTAAAGACTAACATACTAAAATTTTAAGTAAAATGAGCAAGTGTAGCCTAGTGAATCGACTTACTCTTGAAGACGGTAAATCTGGAGACGTGGTACAGGACACCCCAGACTTCATGGACCCGTATGGTGACTGTTCTTTGGAAATTTGACTTAGATCGCTTAATGAAAGTTGTAGGAGACCTCTTGAAGTAAAACATATCCAAATTTCAGAGGAAACGAAGAAGAATAAGTGGGTAAAAACTTGGTATTTCGGAGATGACTACACTGGACGTTTCGGTATGAGGACCAGAAGCTTCGGACGACTATAGGAAATTATCTAAAACGAATCTGGCCTAGACGTCTCCATGAAAAATCTACTTTAGTGTCTTAAATAGAACCTGGTAAAATTTCATAATTTTCGAAGGTCGTTCGTGTATTTTAATCGAATTATTTCAAAAAATGCACATTCTGTTTTTATCCGAAATTGCATGCTGTATTTGTGTGAATGATATTTTTGTGTGGAACTTTATTGGCCATGTGTTTTTCATGAAATCAATGTCTTATTGTCTTGTCTATCACATGTCTTAATTTCATGATTTTTTAAAATCATATGGATATTTAATTTAAATATTTTCAAAAGTGGTACAAGTTGGAATTTAAATAAATTTCAAAAAGGCATGATAAATGGACTATGCTAAATTATACGAATGCCATAAATTTTATGTCTATGATTGATTGCATATTGCTGTATGTATGATGATGACTGATGATGCATGTATAGATCAAAGGATGAAAGTGATTTTGTTTGCCATTTCATCATGTGCCATGCTGAGTTGAGACCTAAATTGGTAAACATGAACAATGATAAACGAGGAAACTGTTTGTGGCGGATGATAATGCCCTGGGAGTATCAGGATGCCCGGGATGGGGGGTGCCGGATGCCCGAAATGTATAGAGATACATGGCCGGATGGCCTCGGGAGTTTCGAGATGCCCGAAATGGTTGGGTGCCGGAAGCCTCGGAGGTCTTTGCCCGAGGGGATGCCTCGTGATGCCAGTTGGGATGCGAGATGCCCGGAATGTGGGGGTGCCGAATGCCTGGTGGCCTTAAATTGCTGAATGCCGGAGGTTTTTCTCGCGATGCCAGGATGGGGTGCGAGTGTAAAGTATGAGATGAAATTGATGATCCCGAGAAAGAGTGATGTGGTGATCGAATTGAAAGTTAAAAGTGGAAATTGAATCATGCATATATGATATGATATGATGATGATCACCTATGGCATGATGACATGTGTGTGACATAATAATGATCACCTATGGCATGATGATACATGTGTGTGACATAATAATGATCACCTATGGCATATGATGACATGTATGTGATATGATTGTGATGAGGATGTATGATGGTATATGCATGGCTCAAAGGTAAGTATGCTTGGATGCATGAATGGCATGTATGATGTTGTGATTGTATTGTATGATGCATTGAGTGGTTATTGGATTCCTTTACCTGCTGAGTGGTTGTACTCACCCCTTTGGGGACCAACATTTCAGATTAGCAGCATGCCGCTCCCTGCTGTCACGCGGGGTGTGTTTTACGGCCTACCTTCCGATGTAGAGGTCGAGTGCGAGGAGTTTGGCTGTCCCTCTGTTCCTGGATTGACGTATATTCGAGTGCGCTGTTTAGTTATGTATGATGTAGGCCTGGCTGGGGGCCCTGTTGTCCAGGAGTTCATATCCGTCCACATTCGTCGCGACGGAGTGATGCGTGGGATGTTGCCGCTGCCACCGCCTGATGCACCGGGATGGGTGTGAGGGCTCGTGCGTGACAAGTAGGAGCTGAAACTTTTTGGGATGGTTAGCCGACACTAGTGATGGGGGATCTTTCACATTAGTCGTAGTGGGTCGACTGTTTCTTTTTGGGGTTTAGGCCGAGTGTGGCTTCATGTCCCGGCCTTTCTTTTGGCGTACCGACCCAAGGAAACCCATCTTGAAAATATGTAAATAAAGTGTCATGGCTTTGTCTTTTATTATGATGATTAGTGGTGTGCAATTGTATCATGGTTGATGGAGGGAGAGATGACAATGTTATATTTTGCTTCCGCTAAATGAGTCGCGCTGGGACCATTTAAAAAAAAATGTCCATGATTTACGACGCTTCTTCTAAGAGATGTAATCAGGTGTAACGTTGGTGCCTGTGGCGACCTAAGATAGGTTCGGGGTGTCACAATATGAGCTTTGGAAGACAAGTTAGCCAATTCATAAATGCTAGATGATTCATTAGTATAAATGGATCAATGAGAAGAATGCCCTTTGTCCTTAATCATTTCACTAGAACATTAGGGTGGCACATCTCCCATTAGCTAGGACATATGAGGAAAGATGATTGGGCCACTTGTTAGGGTGATTAAGTGAGGAGAGGTCTATAAATAGGACATCCATCCTCATTTCCACCAACCACCATTTATTGCCCACCTCTCCCTCTCCATATCCTCTCTCAGCCACACTCCCTTGCCGCTGCCCTCAAGCTTCGTTTCTCTTTACCGAACCACCACCACCTCATCAAGTAAGTAAAATCTCTAACTCTTGGCTAGGGCGATAGCCTACATCGTCGAGTTTAGTGGTGTGCTCACCTGTGTAAGCCGCATGTATGTTGTAATGTTTTTTGTATGGTTTGCTCATGTTTGCATGCTTGGCTTGGAATCGACGTCAAGTCGCGATGGCCTAAGTTGTGAGGCCTTAGTCTAAATATGCTGCTCAAGCCACGAACCAAGAATTGTGCCGAACATATGATATAACATGATGTTTAGAGCCATGGTACACTCATTTGAATAAGCACGCCTTTGGGCCACGTGAGTCGACTAAGAAGAAAAGTAAAAACCGGCTTGTGTGATGCACTTTTATGATGCACTTAAAGAGAAAAAAGCATCTGTCGCTACATAGCATTGTCGACGATGCCTCGTTCATTGAACATGATGCCTTGGTTAAGCCCAGATGCTTAGGTTGAGCTCGGATGCCTTGGGTAAGCTAGCCCTAGGATGCCCTAATTGAGTCAAGATGCTTGGGTTGAGCCTGGATGCCTTGGTTGAGCCGAGATGTCCCGGTTGAGCTAGGAAGCCTAGCATAAAGCTGGAAGCCTCGGTCGAGCCGAGCTAGCCTGGTCGAGCTAGGATGACAATAAAAGAATCATTGTATCTGTGCCAGTATATGCATAAGTATGATATGTTGATATGATCATTGACAAGCTGAAAGTAAGCATTAATTGAAGTATACTGTAATTGATATCTGCATGTAGTCGAGATGTAGCAATAAGTTTGCTATTCATCTGCCATCAAATTGCATTGCAAGTGTTATACCTTCTAGATTTTGATGATGAGATGTTCTCCTAGTAGAGAATTAGGGATTTTACTTACTGAGTCCATGACTCACCCCGTTGTTTTTCAAAATTGTAGGCATGAAGAAGTTGCGGTCTCACTAGAGGAGTTAAAGTTTACCTCGACCTTTTGAGCATAGAAGATGTAGTGGTCATAAATATAACGGCCCGTGAAAGAAAGGACTTGTAAACGTAGCTAATGTAATTGTAAGTTTATAAATGGTTGTTTTCCTGGCTGTTTGTTGTTGTTGTTTGGGTGTTATTTGTAATGCTTCCGCATGTGCTTAATGAAAATATAAAAAGAAATGGGATGGCGACGTGCTTGGGACGTCGCGAAAATAACCTCTGCCGCTCATGACCCTGGAGATGGAGTTGAGGTCGTTACAAGAGACCTATAAAAGGTGGTTTTCACAAAGCCTTAACCATAAGTGGCCAAAAGCAGAAGGTTCCGTTTCAGCACCCATCAAATGACACAGCAAAATCGCTAAAAGGTGGTTTTCACTAAGGAATAGAAGCAGAATCCATTCGATAATTGTTGGACAATCAGTTGATTTTTTCACCTTCCCTCGAACACTCGAGTTATTCGCGAGCTACAATGGAGAGCAAGACACAATAATCAACGAACTGAATCCGAACGACCTACTTTTAAAAACACCAGTAGAAGTGGACTCATTCTTGCACTGTGAGGGTCAGCATGCAAAAGTAATCGATCTCCATTGCATTCGAGCCTCAGGACAGCATCGTGAGCGTCCATATCTGACAGTGGAATTGCCAAGGCCGATGTCTCCTAGCCATATTCAAAAGGAAACAATCCTCTTGCTCGAATCACTTTCCAGCTACAATGCAAGAACCCATTCCGATATATCTCTATACTTTGTTCGAAATTGCCATTTCCTCCGCTTGATCACCTTCTTAGAATTGGCCTTCGAAGCAAAAATATTAACCATGTATCCATCGAAACCGCTTCTTATTGTTACCGAAATGTCCCCTTAGGAATTTATAATCATCCGATGAGCAATCGTAGCTTAGTCCACAAAATTCCCGCCCATTCATACAATCAGCATTTGGGTTTGGGATTTTGCTTGACTTTCCAGAGGTTGGATTCCATAACAATAATAATTCACCATCCAAGCAACAGAGTAAGCTTTCGCCACACCTCGCAATCCGGAGCTCGTACCTTGCAAATTTGAGCGGATGATCGAGCGCACTGATAGTAGTGTCCTCAATGCTGCGAATGATTTTCTCCAAGTCCACTGATTGCAGAGGACATCGAATTCTTCTACATCGATCTATTGAGATGTAGTTTGGCGAATCAAGGATCGGAGAACATACAGAGCCACCACTTCCATGTGCACTTGAGCAAAATTTCTATATGATGTTTGTGTATACTTCCCTCACATTATCATTTATGGTCCATAATCTAATTTGATGTTTATTTATTTTGTTCAAGTGGTGAAAAATAAATTTTATAAGCATTGTTATAATCTAGTCATGGGTGTATTAGACTACATTTGTTATATGAAAAATGGGTGAAGAATAGCACAGGGCCATAATTTTGTATGGCTCTCACTTGAGTGTCATAGCTTTTTTTTGGCTCACTTAAATGCCACATGTCACACCCCGACCGACTCCGTGTGTGTGACGTCCCATGCCATCATCAATTCCACTTAGGTCATTTGTTTGCAGCGTCCCAGGAGGCATCACCGATCCATTCGTAATATCGATTATATGCAGAAGCAGAAGCATAAACAAATCACTCAACCAACAAACAGGGATAGTTTAAACCACAGTTTAAAAAGGATATATATATATATATATATATATATATCATAAAGTCATCACATTATATAAACCATCTACACATAGCTTAACATACAGCTCAAAGATCACTCGCTCCGCCACATTAGATCAGCCCAAAAGCATGACCACGACCTTCTCCAAAGAGGGGTCTCGAAGTAAACCTAGCACCTTTAGTACTATGAGAGCGGCTCCAAAAAGTGATACTAATCCCACTACCACCTAGCTTGCTAAGGGCTCCATCAACTGGGGCTCAGGCTGGATGATCATAGCGAGGTCGATTTCTGGATCAGACACATCCCTATTGAGTACATCCACATCCATAGCATCCCAGCTAATATCCCCCGATCCTCCTACAGTTGGGGGTTCATCAAAGTTGCGGATGGGCTTGTGGACGTCATCCGCTATCCGGAAATACCAAGCCACAAGACGATGAGCCACTAGGTTAAGGAGTCATTTATCAATCCAAATAGTCGTGACATAGCACGTATAACAGTCATTGGGCCCCTTGATTGGATAATCAGTCACTTCTTAGCTATGCTCGATGGGATCTCAAACCTGATTTGATGAAAGGGCTCAAACATTCGTAGGGCCTATAAACATTCAACAAACAACGGTAGATAACTCAATGAGTGAACTTTCTAAACCTCACGTAGGGAAGCCATTCACCTTGGAAATGACATAAAAATTCAAATTATCTATCGATGGCAAATAAATAGCAAAGCCCTTGTTCTGCCCTAACTATTCACATGATTGATTATTCCACTTTCCTCAAGCCATCAAATCGAGCACATATGCCATTCTCAAAACACTTCCCATACTCAAGAGTCAAATATAAGAATGTACAATATTTTATAGTCATGCACCCATGCCATGCAATAATCTAGACATAATCACATATCAATCTCATGCATGTTCTACACGTATGTGTCTGGACTATTATGATCGCTTAGGATCACGGCCCATGCAACGGTCGAAGGTCATCGAGCATAACTGGGCATCGCCTCAACCCATCAAGCATGGCAACGTCCCACGTAAACGCATCAAGATGGCATTCCTATAAGGAGCTTTGTTCCTAAATTCATCCGTGAAAGGCATCACATTGACTTGGAGGCATCTGAACTAAATCAGGTATCGTCCCATGTAAAACGCATCAAGACAGGTCCATTACCCAGCATAAAATGCATCAGGGCATTTAGGTGACCATGCAAGCATACCATCACTTAACCCATTTCACTTCTTTTTCATTAATTGATGCAAAAGTGTGTAATGCTCATGCTATATGCAATAATGGGCATCACAACCAAGCATGTCATACTTGCATTTCATATCACTCCACATCAATGCATCATTCAAATGTATCCACGTTTCATTAAATCATGTAACCTCTCTTGCATGACAAATGGTCACAATCTTTGAATGCCATAAACGTTTGTCTTTTCCCATTCTAAGCGTCACATGAACTTGCATGATAATTAAATTTAGCAACTAATAATGCATCAACAATAGAACTCAAGCATATAGGACACTTCTTTAAGATAAGTCGTTGTGATAAGTCATTGTATAAGGGTCTAAATCATTACAATAAACCATTCAATAACTCCTTTTAATAACATACCCTATCACAACATCACATCACATACCACATATCATCACATAATAGTTTATCACTCTATTATAGCACATCGTATCAACATATCACACTTTACTTATCACATCTTAATAACTTATTGCAGAACTACTTATCATATCTTGATAACTTAGCGAACATTGGAAGGGCTTATCGTGATAACCTATCGATAAAACACGATCGCCTATCGGCAAAACTTGATAACCTATCACGATAACCTATCAATAAAATATGATAACTTATTGGCAAAACTTGATAACCTATCACGATAACCTATTGGCAACCTTGACAAACAATCGCGATAACCTATTGATAAATGCGATAACCTATCCCAATAACCTATCGGTACCCTACGATAACTTATCACTTACAACCCACTTATCACATCATCGAAGCATCATTTAACCTTAAGCTAGTCCTAAACTAACTCCTAAGTACAACAACAACCCTAATCAAGGGCTAGAAAGCCACTCGCACCCAAATCCAAGCTCAACAAGCGTCGAGGGAGGAGCGGCAAAGCTGGACAGTGGCTGTGGTGACTGGACAAGCTTCGAACACCTCATGGTGAGGGCTGGTCGGCGACTTGGGTGGCAGTACGGTGGTCAACAAGGCGGCGGATGGTGTCCCTTGGACTTGTGATGCTCAAACCATGAGCAAGGAGAGGGAGAGCAGGTTGCAATGAGGGGCCAGACGGCCTCTCTTTATTCTCCAAGATCCAGCACAGCGACGAGACGGTCATGCGGGAATGGCAGCTTCGACTTTGGACGGTAGGGTGAGCTTTAGGGGAAAATGAGAGAAAAAAAAAAGCTTGCAAAAGAGAGGGAAATGGAGGGGTGATGCTCGGCCAATGCAAGGAGAGAGAGAGGAGGAGAGAATGGAAGCCAAGTGACAAAATGAGAGAGAAAGGGAGAGAGAGATGACTAACGGTTTTGGGGGGAAAAGGAGAGAATGAAAGTGAGATCTTTGCCATTAAAGCCTTGTACTTCAAATCCCTCACAATCTAGCATTTTTGCTTGAAGAGGAAGGCTTATGATGATAGAAATTCAAAGCCATTAATGAGAAGATATGCACATGGGCATTAGGGGGAGTAGGCTAGACTAGACTAGGCTTAGAAGGTCATCATCTTTATCTCCCTAGCCGCATATGGGCGCCCCTTCCAAGCGTCTTTCCCATCTTGCCCCTTTGGTCCTTAGTTGTATGAGAGAGCAATTTGGTCATTTCACGAAGATTGCGCTCTATTCATGCACATGAGTACATTTAATGCCAAGATCTTGCAAAGAGAGACTTAATAGGCTTGGAGAGCCCATGACCCTCTCTTGGGCCACCTACCTCATTGGGCCGCCCCTCATAGGTGTGGGCCCATTTGGGCCTTCCTCCATGGGCTTGGGCCCTCATCCGCAGCCTGTATTCACTTTCCCAAGTTTTAATGTTCTGTTAATGAGAAATCGAGTTTTTGCCCCCAAAGTGGCATTCTCAGCATTTTCGTGGTCTAACGATCCTCATTGTAATCCCATCCGAAAATTGGCCGCCGATGTGAATCCGTTTTGACAATCGGAGGCGGATTGACGATATCACACCATATCAGAGTAAAAATCGATCACTTAAGTGTCATTTCTTACAAATTGTCCTATGTGGATTTTTTTATTAATTTCACATCCAACATCAATTTTTCTTTTATATATATATATATATATATATATATATATATATATATATTTTAAAATTTTGGATTTATATTTTTGGGTTAATGCCACAAAAAATCCTAAAGTGGTATACTTGTGACAAATTTACTCCAAACTAATTTTTGGCCATCAAAAATTCCAAACCGATATACATCTAACAAATTTACTCCAAACTAGTCACTTGTGACAAATTTACGTTCTATTAGTTTCCGTTAAATTTTATCATCAAATTGCTAAGTTGAATGACATGAACAGTTAATTGGTATATCAATTTGGGATTTCACTCTTTGTTTACCTTAGTTGTACCAATTTTGTGGTTTTTGTAATATTAATCAAATTTAACCGAGGGTATATTTGTCACAAGTGTGTAAATTTAAATTTTTTAGTGGTCAAAAATTAGTTTATGATAGATTTCTCATAAGTCTATCAGTTTGGGATTTTTGGTGATCAAAAAGTTAGTTTACGGTAAATTTGTCACATGTACACAAGTTTAGAGTTTTCGTGATATTAACCATATATTTTTTGCATTTTTATTTTTTGTTTTGTTGTCATTTTTCTTTTTTTTTTTTTAGGGCTGGGGTGACCCTTTTCGGCCCCCAAAAAAGGGAAAATGTAAAGAAAAAATAAATATAACAGTTCAAAAAAATCTATTCTAAAAATAAAAATTGAATAAAAAATTATAAAATTTGTCCACGTCGGCTTCAAAGAGTGCTAGCCACATATGATTTTTTTTTTTTTGGTCGGAAAGCAAGCCACGTATGATGACTAGCTTCCACATTGGATTTTTAGACAAGTTGAATCACCAATGACATTTAAATTGTCGATTTTTCAAATTTGTGGAATTCGAGTGAGTGAAAAAAAAAGTTATGGCATTTAGATGAGCACCGTACTAAAGTTATAACACTTATGCTATTATTACCTCACAGAAAATTGGAAACTCAAAAAAAAAAAAAAAAAAACAATTCCACATTTCAATTGTTGCTAATTGCTTAAAAAACAAGTTAACAAAAATGTTAATACTGTTAATAACAAATCATGATTATAGATTTGTGTCGATAAAGACTCTTTTTTTATTACATATATTCTTAAGTGATAGAAACAATCAAATTAGGGAAATCTGTCTTAAATTGTCAATTTCACGAAACTGTAAAATAATATAAGTTGGCCATATAGAGATATATTGAAAATAGCCTATGATAGTTTAATCGGTTAGATGTGACAGAACTATATTTTTCTATGCCTTGAGATGTTGACGTTCTTATTTAAATTATATCATTATATCCGTTGAAATCCCTTTAAAAGCAATTCATATTTTATATGAGCAAAAATGTTAATTTTTGAACAGTTAACAAGGGAAATATAAAAATGATTAGCATTTTGATATCTTCTTTTAGTTTGTGTCCACTTGATTTAATAAAAAAAAAATGTTAGCAATACTAGGATATTTAGATATCTCATAGAAATATTTAGGATATTTCATTCAATTTTCTATATTTATTTTTTATCATGCATATCTAATTCGATTTCCTTTAATTTCCTCTATCTAACCTTGTGGATAGGCTCTCCATGTACTCTTTTCTATATATTGAAATATACAGGAAATTATCATATTTTTTTTCCCGTAATATTCTTAACTTGGTATCAGAGTTGACGTTAGTAACAAAGGACCATAGTAATGAAATAAAATACATCCCCACCACTCGATAGTGCTCATTCGAGTGCCTTATTCTCATATGAGTAAGTGCCATGGTGGTCGTGTTACAACATCGGCCAAGTGTCGCCAAGTCGAGCTTTTCTTTTTCATGGAAGTATTTTTAGGCGTTGCGAAGACGTGTCAAACAAAAGAGAAATGGAATTATGAATGTACGTTTCTACCCTTCTATGCCAAGATGCAACATTTGATCTGCAAAGGCTACTATGGGCATGCGCAAAGTGAGAGAGCGGATTATAAGTAGGAAATTTACGGCTCAAATATGGGAAAAAAAAAAGTCCAAAATCTTGGGCTCAATGGTAATTTAAGAGAGAGAAGTTTAAATGTACGTTATTACCCTTCTATTCAGTGTTGAAATAATTCAT
This sequence comes from Eucalyptus virginea, assembly GCA_014182375.1. Lineage (NCBI taxonomy): Eukaryota > Viridiplantae > Streptophyta > Magnoliopsida > Myrtales > Myrtaceae > Eucalyptus > Eucalyptus virginea. The sequence continues at coordinate 36,278,758 of CM024521.1, forward strand.
TTCATACTTGGAAGGAATCTAGTAGGACACATTTGCTACAGAATATAGACTCCGGTCGATTTAGGGAAGTGTAGAAAAATTGATTTTTGACCTTTTGAAAAGCTTGTGGAACAAGGATGGGGTGACCGCTACCATCTCCAGTTTCTGTTTTCCGCCCGGCGTGGCCATATATCTGGTCAACCCTCCTCTTGTTGTGTGCTGAGTAAGCGTCTTGACTTGATATTATTCTTGACTAAGCATCTTGACTTAGGGCGCACTTGGTAACACTTCTCTTTTGGGGAACAATTTTTTATCAGAAATGATTTTTTTTATTCTATTCTTGGGAATAATTTTTGAGCAAAAGAACGCGTTTGGTAACTCCATAAAATTTTTATTCCCGGGATAGAAATGCATTTAGTAGGATTCTTAAATTTTTATATTTCTTTTAATTTTTTAATACTTTATTATATTTTCTTTTTTTCTCTCTCTTTTCTCCTTTTTCTTTTTCTCTTTCAGTGGCCGAGGCTTGAGCCAACTCGCCAAAGGCCCGCCCGGCCATGGCGAGAGTTGGCCTCGCCTTGGCCTGGCGGCCAAGCCTCGCGTCAGGCTGGGGAGGCCGAGCCTCGTCGTGGATATGCGAGGCTTAGAGCCGTTAAAGGGTGGGTCGGGTCGGGTTTAGGTTGGGTCATTAATGGGCCGACTCAAATTGACCCATTAACTCATTTATGATATGTTTAAGTTTTCTGTAAATTTTTCGATCCAAACCCGACCCGACCCATACCCAACCCATACCCGACCCAACCCAACTCATATTAATAAAATATTTTCATATTTAACAAATTTAGAAAAATTTATTCCTATGTTTTTTTTTTAAAGATTATATTATTAAAATACTTCCAAGCTTTTATATATATATATATTATTTTTTTAAAAATTGTATTGCTAAAATATTTTTATACAATATAAATTTAATGGACAATTTTTATAAATTTTAAAATAATTATTTAAAAAAATCGAAATTCAATTATTTTTAAAAAAAAATAAATTTTTAATTATTTTTATTTTATTTTTAAAATATAATTTTCTTTTTCTTTTCCTTTTCTCTTTTCTTTTTTTTTTTTTTTTCTTTTTCTCTTTTTTTCTTCTCCTTCTTCTTCTTCTTTGGCCGGCCACGACGACGGCGGCGACCACCACGGGCGAGCCTCGAGCTCGAGCTCGCCGACGCCGCGAGCTCGAGCCTCGCCCAACGCCGCCCGAGATCCGGCGAGCCTCGAGCTCACCGACGCCGGCGAGGCCTCCGCCTCGCCCGGATCCAGCGAGCTCGAGGCTCGCCGGTGTCGGCGGCTCGAGCTCGCCCCTCACCGGAACTGGTGAGGCTCGAGCCTCGCCCGACGCCCGACGAGCTCGAGGCTCGCCGGATCGGCGAGGCTCGAGCCTCGCCCGACGCCGGCGGGCTCGAGTCTCGCCCCAGATCGGCGAGGCTCGAGTCTCGTCCGACGCCGACGAGCTCGAGGCTCGCCTGGCCGGTCGCCGGCCGTCGCCGTGCCGGCGGCCGGAAGGAGGAAGGAGAAATAAAAAAAATAAAAAAAAGAAAGGAAAAAAAAAGAAGAAAAAAAGGAAGAAAAAGAAAAGAGAAAATAAAAATAAAAAAAACATTATAATTTCGATTTTTATAAAGTTGAAGAGAAAATGGAGAAATTATAATGTTTTTGTTAAAGATAAGTTTTCAACCCAACCCATTTAAAAACCCACTTAAGACCCACTTATCTTAAACCTTTAATTGTGAAACCCATTTAACTATCTTTTGTTATAAATAAGTGACCCATTTATGACCCATTTAAGATTTAAATGGGTCATAAATGGGTTTGTGACCCATTTTAACACCTCTAGCGAGGCTCGGCCTTGCCTTGGTCGGGTGAGGTCGACCTCGCCCCCGGATCTAGCGAGGCTGCCTCGCTAGGCCACCACCAAGTGATGCAACTGACTTGGAGATAGCCTAGCTAGGCCAAGCCTTGCCTAGCCACGGCGAGATCACTAGCCCTCGTCTAGCTAGTTATCGGTGCTGGCCACCGCCAAGGCTGGCAACCGCCAAAAGGAAGAAGAAGAAAAGGAAAAACAAGAAAAGGAAAGAGAAGAAAAGAGAAGAAGAGAGGAGAAGAAAAATAAGTTCTTTGTTTTTGTTTTTTTTTTTATTATTATGAATTGTTCCCAGGAACAAGAAGCTACTTTTTTCTACTTCTTGTTTATGTTCAAAATCTATTCCCGAGAACAAAAAATACCCAAGAACCAAAATTTTACCAAATAGATTTCTATTCTTTTTACGTTGCCTAGAACAAAAGAACAAAAATAGTTGTTTTTGGTAACATAATTTTTTTTTACCAAATAGGGCCTTAGTATTACACTTGACTTGTTATATAAGCCTTTGCTCAGTAGGAGACTAAAAAGCAAAGAAACAGATCTTTCACTCAAAACCTGCCCAATGAAGAGACTTCTTGCCGAAACAAGCGGAACCTCGGCCTTCACTTGGGCCGAAAGTTTCATCAAGGATATCCTCATCGAGGTACTCTCAAGGCTACCCATCAAGTCCTTGATGGGATTAAAATGCGTCAATAAATGGTGGCGGTCGCTAATATCCAACCCCGACTTCGCCAAGTCGCATTTGCAAAGGCTAAAGGCAAGGAATATAATTCCTAGCAAGAGAATTGTCAAGAGCGACCCATTGAGACCATAGACTATGAACTGCTCGATGGCGGCAGTGGCGGCAGCGAAGGTACTGCGGTGGTAAAGTTTCATGAGCTAAGAATGGACAATCCTAGCTAGGAGCTAGATCTCATGGGATCTTGTAATGGCTTGGTCTGCTTAGATATCCACGGTGGATTCCTCCTATATAACCCGACCACCAAGAAGTCTAGGAATTTACCTGGTTCCGGTCTTGTTCTAGGAGATGACTTCTTCCATGGATTCGAGTATGACTCTTCATCTAATGACTATTAAATAGTGCAGGGCGACGGTTCTACAAAATGTCAAGTGGCGATATTTTCGCTCAAGTCCTGTTCTTGGAGGAGGATACAAGTCCAACAAGAAAGCCACCTCGCTGTTTATGCTCGAGGAGTTTACTAGAACGAGGCCTTACAATGGTGTGTTGTCGACAAGAGTAGAAACAAGAGAAATAATACAATTGTCACACCCCGACCCACTCTGCGCTCATGACAACCCGTGCTCGTCATACTTTCCTTTCAGTCATTTGTTGCGACGTCCTATGAGACGTCGCCGACCCATACAATTTGATATCGAAGCAAAAGCATAAACAAGTCACCCAACCAACCAACAGGGAGAGTCAAAAGCGTATATATATATTTGTATGCATCAGAAGGTCATCATAATACAAGCCATATTCACATAATTTAATCATACCAGATTAAACCTAACTTGCTTCACCACATCTGATTAGCCCAAAATCACAGCCATGACCTTCACCAAAAAAGGGGGTTTGGGGTAACCTAAACATCTCTAGTACTACAAAGGCAGTTCCAAAAAGTGTTACTAACCCCACCACCACCTAACTAACTAAGGGCTTCATAATCCCAGGCTCCAACTCAATGATCATACTGGGGTCGAGCTCAAGATCGGACACCTCCCCATCGGGAACGTCCACATCCATGGCATCCCAACTTATGCCTCCCCTGAATCCTCTGGCACCTAGTGGACCATCGAAACTGCAAATGGGTCCGTGGCTCTCATCCCCTGTCCAAAAGTACCAAGCCACGAAACAATGAGCCACTAGATTAGGGAGTCCCTCGTCAACCTAGATAGTTGTAACATAACGTGTGTAACACGCATTGGTCTTCCTTATCGTATAATCAATCACCTCTTGGTTATGCTCTACGGGGAGCCCAAATCGGATTTAATGGAAAGGCTCAACCATTTTTTGGGGCTTGTAAACATTCAAAAAATAACAGTGAAATAAACTCAATGAGTAAACTCCCTAGATCTCGCGAAGTGAAGCCATTCACCTCGAAAACGCCCTAAACATGTAAGTTATCTATCGATGGTAGAACCATAGCAAAGCTTCTCTTGCTTTACCCTAACTATTCACATGAAAGCGAATCCACTTATTCAAGGCCATCGATATGAACACATAAGCTATTCCCATGAAACTTTCCATACTCCTGAGCCGATCATACAAATGCGCAATAAAGTATAGCCATGTACCCATGCCATACAATAATCCGAACATGATCACATACAAATCTCATGTACTTTCCACACAAATATATCCAGATTATTATGACCGCTCAAGGCCACAGCCAACCCGAAGGTCGACGGTCATTTGGTGTAACCAAGCATTGTCTTGCCCCATCGAGCACGACATCATCTCGCATAAATGCATCAAGATGGAATTCTTGTAAGGAGCTTCGCTCCGAAATCCATCTGCGAACGGCATCTCGTTGACTTAGGGGCATCTAAATTTAATCAGGCATCGTCCCTCGTAAACGCATTAGGATAGGTGTACTACCTCACGTAAACACATCAAGGTCTTTAGGTGATTACACAAACATACCATCACACAACTAATTTCATATCTTTCTCCTTAATCAATGTGATGCCCATATGATATGCAACAAACCATGCCATATGCCATCATGTCATACTCGTGCCTCATATTATATCACACAAATGCACCATCCCAATTACAAGCCCATGGCATATAGGTCACTCATCAAAGTGAGATAAATCATTGCACTTGAACATAAGTCATTAAAATCACTTATCACATGCCATCATAATCTATCCAATAACTCACCTTCCATTAATACAACATATCATAATACCATAACTTATTTTAAAATAACATGTCTCATCACAACGTCACTTCATATAACACATATCACCACAATATAATTTATCACCCTATTATGGCATATAATAACAACATATGACACTTCACTTATCATATCTTAACAACTTATCACCCAATGACTTATCACATAACGATAACGTATCAAACCAAAGTTGATAACCTATCACGATAACCTATCAATCAAACATGATAAGCTATCGGCCAAACTTGATAACCTATCGCGATAACGTATTGATCAAACTTAATAACCTATCATGATAATCTATCGATAATTATAATAACCTATCCCGATAACCTATCGGTGCCCTACGTTAACTTATTGCATAAAACCCACTTATCACACCATCAAAGCACTATTTAAGCTCAATTTAGCCCTAAACTACTTCTTAAGTGCAACAACGACCCTAATCAAGGGCTAAAAAGCCATTCACACCCAAGTCCAAGCTTTAAAAATCATTGGGGGAGGAGTGGCGAAGCTGGACAGTGGCTAAGGTGGCTAAACTAGCACAGTCAACCCACGGCGAGGGCTATAGAGGCGTGCTGGCAGTGGTGCGGTGGTGGCACGGCGGTCGGCTAGGCGGCGGATGGCCTCTGGGCTTGGCAGGGGACCAAACCGTGGGGGAAACGACGGAGAGGGAGTTGTAGCAAGGGCTGGACAATGACCTCCTATCTTCGAACACCCAACACGGCTACAGAAATGGCGTGTGAAGGGTGGTTTAAGGGTGGTGATTGTGGTGGTCGATTACCGGTGACTAGAGAGGAAATGAGAGGAAAAAGATTGAGAGGAAGATGAAAATGGAGGTAGGGGTTTCAATGGTGGCAAGAGAGAGGAGAGAGAGAGAGAATGAGCTTGAAAGCAATCAAGTGAGAAAATGAGACAGAGTGAGAGTGAGGGAGAGACCGACAGTGAGGGGAGGGAAAGGAGAGAGAGAATGAGGGAAATCTTTGCCAATTAATGCCTTGTACTCCAAATCCCTCAAATCTACTAAATCTACAATTTACTTGATGAGGAAATGACTTCTTGAAGAGGGAAAATCCAAGACAATTAATGAAGGGATTTGCACAAGGGAAATAGGGGAATAGGTTAGGCTTGTAATGTTGAGCTTTAACTTGTTGGCATGTCAAACACTTTGCCACATGCTTTGCAACGTCAGTCTTCATGCCATTCCACCAATAATATTGCCGAAAGTTCATGTACATCTTCTTACGACCTCGATGGATGTTATAGTTGCTTTGATAGGCATATGCTAAGATCTCTTCTTTGAGTTCTGCATCATTAGGTACACATAATCGTCCTCGGAACCTCAAGATCCCATCATCCATCACTTGGAAATATGGGTTCCTCTTCTTAGGGCTCCCTTGCACAATCTTTTAGATTGCCGGATCTGTTGCTTGCAAGGTTTTAATCATGGTTTGCACTTCGGGTTCAATTCGAAGAGTAGCCATAAGACTAGAAAGATGGCATACCTTAAAATTCAAATCTGAATCTCATACACCTTCGAGAAGTATCCACTCTCAAACCATCTTTTGCGCAATTGATGACTTTCGACAGAGTGCATCCGCTACCTTATTGGCCTTCCCCAAATGGTTTAAGATGTCGCAATTGTAGTCCTTAAGAAATTCCATCCAGCATCATTGTCTCATGTTCAATTCTTTTTGCAAGAACAGGTACTCAAACTCTAATGGTCGATGTAGATCCTGAAATTTTCTCCACAGAAGTAGTGCCTCCAAATCTTCAAAGCAAAGATAATTACAACCAAGTCCAAGTTGTACGTAGGATAATTATGTTCGTGCAGCCTCAGTTGCTTAGAGGCATAAGCTACAACTCATCCATGTTGCATCAAGACGTAACTTAATCCTTTAAAGGAAACATCGCTGTAGATCTCATACCCACCAAGACCAGTCGGCATTATCAACATAGGGGCAGTCGTCAGCTTGTGCTTAAGTTCTTGAAAACTCTTCTCACACTTATCTGTTCACTTGAACTTCACTTCTTTATTTAATAACCGCATCAAGGCGTAGCTATTCCAAAGAACATTTCCACGAATTGCCGATAATAGCCAATCAATCATAGAAAGCTTCGAACGTCTATCACCATTGTTGGTCTTAGCTAGTTCATGACCACTTTGAACTTTGTTGGGTCCACAAATCGCCCGATATCACATGACCCAAAAATGCTACTCAATTGAACCAAAACTCGCACTTACTAAACTTAGTATAAAGTGCGTATTCTCGGAGGGTCAATAATACCATCTTTAAATGTTGTTCATGCTCTTCTCGACTCCTCAAGTACACCAGTATGTCGTCGTTGAAAACTATGACGAACTGATCCGGGTATGTCTTGAACACTCAATTCATTAGGTCCATGAAAGTAGTTGAGGCATTGGTTATCCCAAACAGCATCACTGTAAACTCATAGCGGTCGTATTGTGTCCTAAACGCAGCCTTTGGGATATCCTCCTTCTTGATCCTCAGCTGATGATAGCCCATTCTCAAGTCTATCTTCGAGAACACCAAAGCTCCTTGAAGTTGATCGAATAGGTCGTCTATCCTCGACAATAGATATTTGTTCTTGACCATCACCTGATTGAGCTGTCGATAATTGATGCACAGCTGCAACGATCCATCCTTTTTCTTCACAAATAGGACAGGCGCTCCTCATGGCGATGCACTAGGGCAAATAAATCCCTTATCCAGCAATTCTTGCATTTGCACCTTCAGCTCCTTCAACTGGAATAGCAACATCCGATATGGTGCCTTGGAGATCAATTTTGTCCCATGGGCTAATTCAATAACAAATTCAATCTCCCATTCTAGAGGCAATCCTGGCAACTCTTTCGGGAAGACATTTGCGAAGTCTCGTACCACAATGATATCCTCTAACTTCAACTACTCTATCGTCAGATCCGTAACTGTTGCCAGATAACCCTAGCAACCTTCCTCAAGCAACCATTCTACCTCAAGCGAAGAAATTAAGGGTGTAGACAATCCACCTTTGTGTCCTATAAACTCATCACTAGAGCTATCAACTAGATTGAACTATATGGCCTTACTAAAGCAATCAACCGTGGCTCACTGCTTATCTAGCCAATCCATGCCAATTTTAATGTCAAAATCACGCAAGCCAGGACAGCTAGATCTATCAACTCCTTTTGCCCATTAATAATTATTTCGCACCCTTAACAGCTAAAAACGGATATCACCTTATCGTTCATAGGGGTGGATATACTAAGAATCGTTTCTAACAGTTTCAATTCTAGCCTAGCTAATTTAATGAACTGATCGGCTACAAATGAATGTGTCACCCCCATATCAGATAAAGTGTACACAACATGCTGGTGTAAAGAGATCGTAGCTGTAATTACGGCCCAGAATCCTAAGCTTCTTATCGGGTCAATACCTTACCTTGAGCTGGAGGTCGATTTGAATTGCTTTGGGATATGGTTCATGATCATTATCCCATGTGTAGCAGTTGGGGTTGCACTCCAACTGGTCGATGTGGACAATACCGTACTTGATGGCCATGCTGACCACATCCAAAGCACTCTCCTGTCTCGGTGAGGCATGAGGCAGATCCATGAAACTTGCCACAGAATCGGCAACCATGGTTCAAGTTATGTACCGACTTTTCAATGATGTTCTTCTTATTGAAAGGGATCGGATGCTTTCCTCCTATCATCAGCCTTTTTTCTGAACTGATGATTATCCCTTTTGGCAGCAAACTGTCATCTAGATATAGCTGCTCGCTTGGACATGTCCCTCTCGATCAGCTAAGCCATTTCATAAAGCTCATCATAATCCTTCAGGTTCAAGAGCACCAACTGACTGTGAATCTCTGGCTTCAGTCCATCCCGAAACCTCTCTTAGCTCAATCCATAGGATCCTTAATCATCCTCAGAGCATACTTTGACAACTCTGCAAACTTGGCCCTCGTATTGGTCGATGGACAGGTGGTTCTGGCGAAGTCGCAGGAATTCAAATATCTTATGTTCTCTAGCACACTCGGAAAAGTATTTTTTGTTGAATGCTTCCACGAATGTGCCCCAAGTCAGGACGGTACCTTTAGGAAAAACTCTTCCTCGAATGGCCTCCCACCAATCATTAACATTTCCTTAAAGCTAGTAAGCTGCCAAGGTCACATTCTCCTCATCCATGCACCTTAGCAAAGCGAAGGCCTTATCTAGTTCCTTGATCCACGAGAGGTAACAATCTCGAGATCACCCTTTCCTATGAACTGGGGTGGCTTCAGCTTAATAAACTGCTCCACTAACCTTTGATTCTCTTTTCCAGCTAATGAGTCCTTGTTGTGAGCAGTGGCAATGGCAGCGGCAACCTGTTGCTAAGCCTACTACCCTATCAAGTTCCTAATGGTTTCTAGGGCCTACGAAATCCCATCAAATCCGGGATCCTCTCACGCCCTGCCTCAGGTATTAGCTTGTCCTCGAGTTGCCCTTCTTTGTTGCAGCCTTGTAGCTAGGCTAAACTCCTCTTACATCGCTAAAAAACTGACTCCACAACCCCAACAGTACAGTTAGAAATTCAGAATCACAAATTAACAAAACAATCAGCAATCACAAGCATATCGTAAGCGTTCCTAGCTAGTTATCCCAAGGTCTCAACATGTCTTATCACTCCAGATAATGACCATGCTCTAATACCAAACCAAATAGGGATGTCACACCCCGACTTGCTCTAGGCTCGTGACAACTACGCTCGTCATACTTTCCTTTTGGTCATTTGTTGCAACATCCAAAGAGGCATCGCCGACCCATACAATTTGATATCGATATATGCAAGCAGAAGTATAAACAAATCACCCAACCAACAAACAAGAATAGTCAAAAGCAAACTTATATATATGCATTAGAAGCTATATAATGCAAGCTATATTCACATAAGTTAATCACACCAGATTAAACCTAACTTGCTTCGCCACATCCGATTAGCCCAAAAGCGTGGCCACGACCTTCACCAAAAAAATGGGGTTCAAGATAACCCTAGCACCTTTAGTACTACGAGAGCAGTTCCAAAAAGTGTTACTAACCCCTACCAGCTAACTAGCTAAGAGTTCCATAATCCAAGGCTCCGGCTCGACAAAGATATCAAGATTGAGCCCAGGATCAGACACCTCCTCATCGGGAATGTTCACATCCATGACATCTTAGCTGATGCCTCCCATTGATCCTCCAACACCCGTGGACCATCGAAGCTACAAATGGGTCCATGGCTCTCATCCACTATCCAAAAGTACCAAGCCACAAAACAATGAGTCACCTAGATTAGGGAGTCTCTCGTCAACCCAACTAGTCATGACATAACGCACATAACACGCATCGATCTTCCTCATCAGATAATTTGTCACCTCTTGGTTATGCTCTATGGGGAGTCCGAATCAAATCTGGTGGAAAGGCTCAGCCATTCTTAGGGCCTGTAAACATTCAACAAACAATGGTGAGATAAACTTAATAAGTGAACTCCCTAGACCTCGCGTAGAGAAGCCATTCATCTTGGAAACGCCCTAAACATGTAAGTTATCTATCGATGGCGGAACCATAGCAAAGCTTCTCTCACTTTACCCTAACTATTCACATGAAAGCAAATCTACTTATTCAAGGCCATCGATATAAACACATAAGCAATTACCATAACACTTTCCATGCTCCGGAGTCGATCATACAAATGCACAATAAAGTATAGCCATGTGCCCATTCCATGCAATAATCTGAACGTGATCATATACAAATCTCATGTACTTTCCACACAAATATATCCAGATTATTATGATCATTTAGGGCAACAGCCAACTCGAAGGTCGGCAGTCATCTGACGTAATCGAGCATCGTCTCGCTCCATCGAGCACGGCATCGTCCACTTAAACGCATCAAGATGGCATTCCTGTAAGAAGTTTCGTTCCGAAATCCATCCACAAACAGCATCCCATTGACTTGGAGGCATCTGAACTTTATTGGGCATGGTCCTGTGTAAACACATCAAGATGGGTTCACTACCTTGCGTAAACGCATCAGGATCTTTAGGTGATCACACTAGCATACCATCACACAATTAATTTCATATCTTTCTCATTAATAATGTGATGCCCATATGATATGCAACAACCCATGTCATATGCCATCATGTCATACTTGTGCCTCATATTATATCACACAATTGCACCATCCCAATTACAAGCCCATGGCATATAGGTCACTCATCAAAGTGAGATAAATCATTGCACTTGAACATAAGTCATTAAAATCACTTATCACATGCCATCATAATCTATCCAATAACTCACCTTCCATTAATATAACATGTCATAATACCATAACTTATTTTAATAACATGTCTTATCACAACGTCACTTCATATAACACATATCACTAAAATATAATTTATCACCCTATTTGGCATATAATAACAACATATGACACTTCACTTATCATATCTTAAAAACTTATCACCCAACTACTTATCACATAACAATAACTTATCGAACCAAATTTGATAACCTATTGCGACAACCTATCGATTAAACATGATAAGCTATCGGCCAAACTTGATAACCTCTCACGATAACCTATCAATCGAACATGATAAGCTATTGGCCAAACTTAATAACCCATCATGATAACCTATCGATCAAACTTAATAACCTATCGCAATAACCTATCAATCAAACTTAATAACCTATCCTGAAAACACATCAGTACACTATGATAATTTATTGTATAAAACCCACTTATCACATCATCAAAGCACCATTTAACCTCAATCTAGCCCTAAACTACTTCCTAAGTGCAACAGTGACCCTAATCAATGGCTAGAAAGCCACTCACACCCAAATCTAAGCTTTAAAAAGTGTCGGGGGAGAAGTGACGAAGCTGGACAGCGGCTGAGGTGGCCAAACCAGCACAAGTCAGCCCACAATGAGGGCTGTGGAGGCATCTCGGCAGTGGTGCAGTGGCGCGATGGTAGTACGGCGAACGCTAGGTGGCAAACGGCCTCTGGGCTCGGCAGAGGACCAAACTATGGAGGAAACGAAAGAGAGGGAGCTGCAGCAAGGGCTGGACAGCAGCCTCCGTGTCTCCAAAAACCCGACACGACTATGTAAATGGCGGTACGAAGAGCGGTTTAAGGGTGGCAGTGGTGGTTGTCGGTTACCGGTGAGTCTAGAGAGGGAAATAAGAGGAAAAAGATTGAGATGAAGATGAAAATGGGGGTGAGGGTGAGGGTGAGGGTTTCGATGGTGGCAAGAGGAGAGAGAGAATGAGCTTGAAAGCAATCAAGTGAGAAAATGAGAGAGAGAGAGAGAGAGAGAGAGAGAGAGAGAGAGAGAGAGATTGACAGTGAGGGGAGGGAAAGGAGAGAGAGAATGAGAGAATCATTTACCAATTAATGCCTTGTACTCCAAATCCCTCAAATCTACTAAATCTAGGATTCACTTGATGAGGGAATGACTTTTTGAAGAGGGAAAATCCAAGACAATTAATGAAAGGATTTGCACAAGGGAAATAGAGGAATAGGTTAAGCTTGTAGGAATGATGTCGTTCCTCTTCTTCAACTGCACATGGGTGCCTAACCTTGGCCAATTCCACATTGCCCTTTTGTCTTTAGTTGATTGAGAGGGCAATTCGGTCATTTCCCAAAGATTGCACACTATTCACGCACAATTCATGTACTTAAGTGCAATTAATGCCAAGATCTTGTAATGATGGTCCTAAAGGGCTAGGAGAGCCCATTTCCCTCCCTTGGGCCGCCCACCTCATGGACGTGTGGCCCTTGGGCTGCCTAATGTGGGCGTAGGCCCATTTGGGCCTTCCTTCGCAGGCTTTCGCCCATTGGGCCATCCAATGTGGGCTTGGGCCCACCTAGGTCCTTGTTCATGGGTTGCTCTTGACTTTACGAATTTCCACAATCCATCAATGAGAAATTAAATTTTCACCCCAAAGCGGCCTTTACAATGCTTTCGTGGTCTATCGATCTCATGGTAATCCCGTCTGAAGATGGGTCACCAATATAATTCTATTCTGAAAATCAGGGTCAGATCGAGGATGTCAAAGCAATTATGTCATTTGATTTGTCAAAAGAGAAATTCCACCAGTTGTTTTCTGTGCCTAAAGCTGATGGGGACTTGGGAATAGCATTTGTCTCTAAGAACATTCAAAAAGCTCAAAGAGTTTGTTTCATTTTGAGTACAATTTTTTGTCAAGGATTTTCTTACATTTTAAGAGAAAACTACTCAAAAACTAATCTTCAAGATTTTTCATAACTATTAGGAAAAATTTTAAAACAAAATGGAATTTTTATTTATTTATATTTTTAAAAAATTAATAAAAAATATCTTTTCATTTTTTAATCCGAAAATAAGGATTCGCGTTGGGCCCCCGCCCAAACATGGTCTACCGCTGGTCCCTCCTGGACTTCGTGGGTTCAAGCTAAAGAGGTAATTCAGGCTTACAAAAGAAACTCTTTCAATTAGAAACTCTCGAACCCAAGTCAAAATTCAACACACGAAGCTCATGGAGGTTAAGGCCCTATTTGGTAAATTTTGTTTTGTTCTCCGAAACAACTATTTCTGTTTTTGTTTCAGGAAATGAAAAAACAATAGAAACCTGTTTGGTAAAATTTGTTCTCGGAACAAAAAAATCTATTTTTTTGCTCTCGATAATAGATTTAGAATAGAAACAAGAAATAGAAAAAAATAGCTTCTTATTCTCAAGAACAATTTCTAAAATCTATTTTTTTCTCCCTTCTCTCTTCTTCTCTTTCTTTTCTTCTTCTTATTCTTCTTTTTGGCCGATCGCTGACGATCGGCTAGGCGAGGGCTGACGACCTCGCCGAAGCGTCGCCGAGCCACCTCTAGGACGGCGTCGCCTAGCAGTGACCCGACGAGGCCGAGCTCTAGGACGGCGTCACTTGGCGGTGGCTCGGTGAGGCCACGCCTCATCAATGGCTAGGCGAGCTCGGCCTCCCTAGCTAGCGTGAGGCTGGGCTTCACCAAGCCAAGGCTAGGCCAACCTCGCCCAAATTTGGCGAGGCCGAGCCTAGCCTCCAGCAAGCTCGCCGGACCTCACCTAGCCGGTCGCCAGTCACGGCGATGGCTAGCATCCGGCTGAAGAGAAAAAGAAAAAAAAAAAGAATAAAATATAATAAAAGAGATAAAAAAAAATTAAGAATCCTACCAAACGTATTTATATCCTCGGAATAGAAATTTTTGAAGTTACTAAATGCATTCTTTTGCTCAAAAATTGTTCTTGAGAACAGAATCAGAGAAAAAAAAAACCATTTTTGATCAACAATTGTTCTCCGAAAAAAAATCGTTACAAAACGCGCCCTAATTCTTTTCCAACCCATTCTACTCCAAGTCGAAATCCTATTTTGAGTGTACCCAACCCGCTTTAGTTAAAATCACACTTAGCCCGTTTTTAACTAAGACAATGCTCAGCCAATATATATGAAGCCCAAACGCAATCCCCCCTTTGAAATCATAACCAGCCCAGGTCACCGAAAATTCCTCTCAAGCCTTGCTATCATTCTCCTTACACGCTCTCTCCATTAGGCCATCCAATGTGGGCTTGGGCCCACCTGAGTCCTCATTTGTGGCTTGCTCTTGACTTTCCGAATTTCCACAATCCATCGATGAGAAATTAAATTTTCGCCCCAAAGTGGCCCTTACGATGTTTTCGTGGTCTATCGATCTTCATGGTAATTCTATTTGAAGATTGGTCGCAAATATAATTCTATTCTGAAAATTGAGATCGGATTGAGGATGTCACAACAATTATGTCATTTAATTTGTCAAAAGAGAAATTCCTCCAGTTGCTTTCTGTGCCTGAAACTGATGGGGACATAGTTTTCGAGGGACTTGGGAATAGCATTTGTCTCTAAGAACATTCAAAAAGCTTCAAGAGTTTGTTTCATTTTTTAGTACAATTTTTTGTCAAGAATTTTCATACATTCTAAGAGAAAACTACTCAAAAACTAATCTTCAAGCTTTTTATAACTATTAGGAAAAGTAAAAAAATTTGGAACTTTTATTTATTTATATTTTAAAAATAATAGTTTATTTATATTTTAAAAAAATTAATAAAAATATCTTTTCATTTTTTAATCTGATAATAAGGATTCGCATTGGGCCCTGCCCAAACATTGTTTGCCGCTGGTCCCTCCTGGACTCCGTGGATTCAAGCTAAGGAGGCAATTCGGGCTTACAAAAGAAACTCTTTCAATTAGGAACTCTCAAGTAGAATTCAGTCATTATAACACTTTCCACCCTCGCTTAGCTTCTCTCTCGCGCTCCCAAATGGCGAGTACCCCTCTACCGTATGGGTAGTTTTCATCTTCATCTTTATTCAAGGTAATCCTTCGATCTGAATACAATGAAAACCATGAATCATCATACATAATCACCCACCATTTTCCATCTCAATCCCCCCCAATATCAAAAATGTTCCAAAACAATACTCCTCCAAAATCAAAACCCTAATACCCATCTATCCCCAATCCCTACCCCTTCATCTCTCGTCTGAAATCCCTTGTTTTCGTAACCCATACATCAGATTTCGATCAAACCCCATTCGGAGTCCCCTTCTGTTGTATTTCCACTCTGAGCTCCCTCAATCGATCTCCCTGCTGATTCCAAAAGTGTCTAGCCAGCTAGTGTGAAGCCCCTCAAATCTGAGATAGAAAATGGCAGGTCAAAATGAAGAAGAGAGGAGGGTTGCAGCTCTCTGTAAAAGCCTTGGAAATCTGTGGTTGGAAGAGGATGTTGTCGAGATTACAAGTGATATCCCTGAAGAAAAACTATCTAAATGCCGGAAAACTTTGTTTGGGAAATTTTATACTAAACCGAATGTGAACTTTACTGCTTTTCTTAATACAATGAAGAAAGTTTGGAGGGTCAATGATGTTACCTGTATGGTACTCGAACCAGGCTACTACTCCTTCAATTTCCAGTCCAAAGTTGAGAAACAAAGAGTGGTAGATCTAGGGCCATGGTCTTTCTCTAGCAATTTACTAGTATTACAGCAATGTGATCCCAACACTCTTGAGTTATGTTATGATTTTACATGCTGTGATTTTTGGGTGCATTTCTATGGACTTCCATATGGAAGAGTGACTTATGATGTCATTAGAAATATCGCAGTAAAACTGGGAAGAAGTGATTGAGATAAAAATAGAAACAAAAGGCAACAGCAACTACAAGTTCGGTAAGGCAAGAGTCAAACTCAAACCTGGCGATGCCTTTGAAGACAAGAGTTCTACTTAATCTGGAAAGAAAGAGACTATGGATAGAATTTAAATACAAACGACTTCCGCACTACTGCTATTCTTGTGGAAAGATTGGGCATTATGCCACTTTTTGCAGTGAAATACCCTATGAGAAATCGGGGCTGGCAGAGAACTTACCGGGAAGGTTTGGACATTGGCTAAGAGCGGAAGCTCGCGAACTCAGTCCGTATGGGAAGATATTCTATGGCAAACAAGAGATAATACCGGATGAAGTAGAGAATGTGCCCGAGACACCCATCCATGCAGCTCCTGAATCAGAGCAGCACCAGCAAGATTAGAATTCAGATCAAGTTGTAAAATAGGAGAACAGACAACCACATCAACATATAGAATTACTAATCAGGGAGGAAAGAGGACCACAAAGATAGGAAGTAGCTGTATTGATGCTGAGTTTGCTATGGTCTTATATGAGAAACAACTTAAGGAGGTGGCGATGGATATGGAAGAGACACTACTAGAGGAAAAGGGGTTGGTCAAATCCAAATCCAGAAGCTCCAAGTCAACAAATTGTAAAAAAGGCAAGCGTTTTTGCCCGTATGGTGCTCAATCTTCAAAAACTCAGAATTTTGACAATACACAGTTGGTGGAAACTCCCATTCATGTGGCAGAGGAGTCAAATCAGTGGGCTTTGGTGGCTAGCCCTAATAAGCCACCGGCTTATCCATGAAACTATTAAGTTGGAATTGTCAAGGGTTGGGCACACCCTTGACAATTTAAGCTTTGAGGGTCCTAGTGACCCAAGAAAGGCCCAGTGTTATTTTTTAATGGAGACTAAAATCAAGAACAAAAATGCAACGCATATGGAGAAGGCTGAGATACCAAAACAGTTTTGTGGTAAATCCAAAAGGAAGTGCAGGGGGTTTAGCTCTTTTCTGGGATGATTAAGTAGAGTTACATATAGACTCTTGGTCAAAAAACCATATTAATGTCCAATGCTTACTTAAGGAAACACAGCAGCACGGATGCATATCACTTTTGTACATGCTCCTAATGAATTTCAAGAAAGAGTGCTGTTATGGGAGGCTCTATCCATAACTAGTATTAGACACCATCTACCTTGGCTTTGCTTGGGGGATTTCAACGAAATATTGTACCATTGGGAGAAAGTGGCAAAAAAGGGCTGAAACTTACAGGCTTACTGCATTTAGGGACTTTCTTCTCCAATGCTCTTTAATGGACTTGGAGAGCAAGGGTTGTGCCTTCACCTGGAAAAATAACAGAACAGGGGAGCAATTAGTCAAGAAATGATTGGATAGAGTGCTTTGTGATATAGAATGGAGGATAGCACATCCTAATGCTGATTGTACAGCACTACCAGCCATTAGGTCGGACCATAGTCCGCTCCTACTCTCATTTAACTGGAGAATGAAAAGGAAAAAGAGGGCTTTCAAATATGAGGCATTCTAGTCAGACAATGAGGAGTGTGGGCAACTTGTTAACAATACATGGGCTGAATTGGAATCCCAAAATTTGAATATGGTGGAGAAGCTGCAGAAAGTGGCACAAAAACTAGAAAGTTGGAGCAAGAAAAGCCTCTGTAATGCAAAAATCAGAATCAATGAGCTAAGGAATGATTTACAAAGGTTGACAAATGATCCTCATACGGATAAAGAAAGCGAGACAGCGAAAAGGATAACTCAGGAAATTGAAAAACTATGGCGACAAGAGGAGATGTACTGGGGTATGCGCTCTAGAATTACATGGCTAAAATGGGGAGATAGAAACACAAATTTTTTTCATGCGACCACGATTCAGAGGAAATCTAGAAACAGAATTACCTTGCTCAAAAATGCTAACAATGAATGGGTGAAGGAGGATCAGCCCTTGAAGGAAATAATAGCATCATACTTCAGTAACTTATATAAATCTGTTGGGCAACGCAACCTACAACCTGTCATTCAACAAATTCCAACTTCAGTTGATGAGAACATGAATCAAAGGTTAGTAGAACCAATCACAATGGAGAAAATCACAGCAGCAATGCAATAGCTAGGGGCATCTAAGGCTCCTGGACCAGATGGGCTGAATGGATTATTCTATCGCAATCATTGGACATATATAAGAAAAGATATATTCAGCGAAGTGGAGAACTTTTTTGAGACAGGTTACCTAAACCTTGATATAAATAGAACCCAAATCACCCTCATCCCCAAAACCCCAACCCCGAAAAGCTTGAACAATTCCGGCCAATTAGCCTTTGCAACTTCGTTTATAAAATAATCTCTAAGGTGATGACAAATAGATTGAAACCCATGCTACCAAGTATCATTGCAGAAGAACATAGTGCTTTTGTGGGGGGAAGACAGATTCAAGACAATATTCTTATTGTGCAAGAAATACTCTATAAGTTGCAAACTCGGGAGAGAAAACGTAAATTCCAAGCGGTGCTAAAATTAGATATGCAAAAGGCCTATGACCGAATTGAATGGGATTTCCTTCAACAATGTTTGATTAAAACGGGTTTCTGTGAGAAGTGGGTGCAATGGGTGATGCAATGCGTGTCAACGGTCTCATTCAGCATTAATTTTAATGGCAAGCCTCAGCCTTTCTTCAAGCCTACACGAGGGATTCGCCAAGGTGATCCTCTATCCCCCTACCTATTTATCCTAGCAGCTAATGTCCTCTCACATTTGATGAAAAAAACAGTAGAGGATGGTACAATTCGGGGAATTCAACTTAATAGTGGCTGCCCTATCCTATCACATTTGCTATTTGCGAACGACTCCATTTTCTTCCTTCACGGTACTATATTGAAATGTCAAAATTTGGCGGAAATACTACACCAATACTGCTTTGCATCAGGACAGGCCGTTAATCTAAATAAATCAAGCATATTCTTCAGCAACGTTGCTCGATGAGTCTAAGAAAGAATATGGCAGTAGTGTTGAGGGTCCCCGAAATAGACAAAACAGGAAAGTACCTAGGTATTCCTTCGGATTAGGGAGGCTCCAAGAAAGACGTTTTCGCTTGGATTTTGGCTCGAGTGAATAAGTGATATAACTAGTATAAGCACCTAGAGGGGGTGAATAGGTGTAAAAACAATTTTTCGAGATACGAAAGCAATACTAGGCAGACAATAGAAAGGAAGATCTCCTTTAGCTAACAAAATGAATTAAGATCAAAGTAAAGCGGGGAGTAGGGAAGAGAAAATTAAACACAAGGTTTATAGTGGTTCAGCTAATTCAAAGCCTACGTCCACTCTTACGCACCGATGACCCCACCGGCTGGATTTCACTATGAACAAAAGAGATGTTACAGCAATGCTTTCCCTTGATTCCACAATGTAGATACTTTACCACACTTCCTCAAGGTATCTCAAAATATGAACTCTCTTTTGTGTACAAGATTTCGCTCAGTGAATGAATTGACTAAGAACAAGGAGCTTCAGACTTTGAAATTCTTCTATCGTGCACCTCTCTCGAACAACTGGAACGTCTTCCTTTTATACTCCTTTATGCCATCATACTCGTTGGCACTTACCAAAGGAATTCCTCCAATCTACCCGTTGGACGGAATCAATTAGGAAGATCATTCGAGCTATTAAAGGAACATGTCGATAGCCCATCAATCCTACTCGCCCATACAATCAGGATCTTGGTTTCCATAAGTAGAACCTTCCAAGTATACTTTGCCAATCATCGGATCCTTAATCAATCTTGATTCGAATAAAGGATTCCGTTATGTCATATCCAGCCAAGAGATCTTCTCCAGTCGATAAGGCTAAATCCTTAATGAAACATCCAGTTCTAGATAGCCTTTCTTCAACGGATTAGAAACTGTCAATGAGAATAGACTTTGCTTCTTGAGTTTGGCAATCCGGAGGTCTTCAGACTTTAAATAGTAGAGTCTGCAAATCTTCAGATTAGACTGATGGAAACGTTTTGTCAGCTTCAAAACACTTCATGAAGATTTCTCCAACAATAAGAAGTTAGAAAGTTGGAAGGAAAATTTACTGTCCAAAGCAGGGAAAGAGATATTAATTAAATCAGTGGTGCAGGCTATTCCACAATACGCCATGTTTATTTTCAAAATCCGGGTATCCATATGCAAAGCAATTGAGAAGAAATTGCAAATTTTTTGTGGAAGAATGGGAAGAAATTTGCTGGGATTCATTGGAAGAAATGGGAGACTTTGAAACTCAGAAAAAATGAAGGAGGCCTTGGCTTTAAAGATTTACTAGCTTTCAATGAGGCTATGCTAGGAAAGCAAGCATGGCGTATTGCATAGCAACCTAATTCCCTTTTGAGCAAACTAATGAAGGGTTTATATTACCCAAATTGTGAATTCTGGAAAGCTGGAAATGGCTTAAGACCCTCATGTGGATGGCGAAGCATTATAGTGGGAAGGGACTCTATATGTCCAAATGTCATGTGGTCCGTTGGGAATGGTCAGAAAATCTTGGTACGGGAAGATAGATGGCTGAGCAGTGGACCAATTGGAGGCCCGACTACAAGAGATGAACCCGAGAAAGTGGATGGATTGATGGAGCAGGGGAATGGTGCATGGAATGAAACAATGATTCGAATGATGTTTGATGAACAAAGGGCGAAGGAAATCCTTGCTATTCCTATTGGATTACCCACAACAGAAGATAAAATTGTATGGATGCAAGATAAAACAGGGTTATACTGAGTAAAGAGCGGCTATTTCACCACAAGGGATCGAGCAACAAAATCACACCAAAGAACAGCAACTTCCTCCCACCAAACAAAGCCAGATCTATGGAAACACATCTGGCATTCTGGAATTCTACCTAAAGTCAAGCAATTTCTATGGAACGCATGCCAAAACGCACTACCTACAGTGGACAATCTATACCGAAGAAAAATAGTACCTGATCCACTTTGCCCCGTGTGTCATCATGAAGCTGAGACAATAGAACACACATTGCTGTTATGCCCCTGGACAGCTCAAATATGGAAAGACAACTCACTGCAAACAAAGATAAATAGGATCGGGTTAACCAGGTTTGATGAATGGCTATATCCCCAAAAAGAAGACCCTCAAAGCGCACCAAAGTTTAACCAAACTGCTACTACCTTGTGGTGCATCTGGCAAGATCGAAATCAGTACATCTTTGAGAACAAACCCCTTCATCTGAAACAAACCCTACACAGAGCAGCTGCATTACAAGCCATTTTCGAAACTTGGAACAAAAGGGCAGAAAAGGAGAAATAGCGAGAAACTTACACGATTTGGTGGCAACCCCCGCCTGCTAGCTCACTCCGAATTAACATCGATTCGACATGAAGCCGAGACATTGGGTCTAGAAGAAGTGGAAGCAAGTCGGGAAGAAAATAGAGGACAGACAGAAAACAAAGTAGCCATCGCGTGTATTTGCAGAGACTCGCGGGGACGCTTAATTGACGGATTCTCGAAGCAGGTGGAGGCCGATTTGGCGGAACAAGCGGAAGCCATCTCTCTGCTGGAAACCCTAGCTTTTCTATCTGAACGCACGAATGAAAGTTTGGAAGTCCACTCAAATTGTTTGATGCTCGTGCGGGGGGTACTTTTCGAAGAAGTCTTCAGTTGGAAGCTGCTACCGACCTTGGACCGAATCAAGGAAACATTAAAAGCATTCCAAGGCCTTTCCTTGGCCCATTGCAGTAGAGAGGCCAATAAGCCCGCGGACTGGATTGCAAAAGCCCAACGCAAGAATATCCTTCCGAGTAATTGGGTAATTTATCCTCCGACAACCTTATTTGATTTACTATGTGCTAACGTTCTTGATGTAATCACTCTGAACTTTCCTAAGTAAATGAAATCAAACGTACTTTCAACCAAAAAAAAAATAATTAGAAACTCTCAAACCCAAGTCGAAATTCAACACACGAAGCTCATGGAAGTTAAGACCCCGTTTGGTAAATTTTGTTTCTATTCTCCGGAACAATTATTTCTGTTTTTTTGTTTCAGAAACGAAAAAACAATAGAAACCTATTTAGTAAAATTTTTGTTCCCGGGAACAAAAAATGTATTTTTTTGCTCTCGGGAATAGATTTAGAACATAACAAGAAATAGAAAAAATTAACTTCTTATTCTCGGAAGCAATTTCTAAAATCTATTTTTTTTTTCTCCCTTCTCTCTTCTTCTCTTTCTTTTCTTCTTCTTATTCTTCCTTTTGGCCAATCGCCGACGATTGGCCGGGCGCCCCGACCTCACCGAGCGTCGTCGAGCCATCTCTAGGACAGCGTCACCTAGTGGTGGCCCAACAAGGCCAAGCTCTAGGATGGCATCGCTTGGCGGTGGCTCAACAAGGCCAAGCCTCATCGATGGCTAGGCGAGCTCGGCCTCCTAGCTGGCGCAAGGTTGGGCCTCACCAAGCCAAGGCCGGGCCAACCTCGCCCAAATCTGGCGAGGCCAAGCCTAGCCTCCAATGAGCTCATCGGACCTTACCTACCTAGTCGCCAGTCACGACGATGGCCAGCAACGAGTTGAAAAGAAAAAGAAAAATTAAAAATAAGAAAATATAATCAAAGATTTTAAAAAATTAAGAATCTTACTGAACATATTTATATCCTCGGAATAAAAATTTTGTGAAATTACTAAAAGCGTTCTTTTTGCTCAAAAATTGTTCTCGAGAACAGAATCAAAAAAAAAAAAAAATATTTTTGATCAACAATTATTCTTCAAAACAGAATTGTTACAGAAACGCCCTGATTTTTTCCAACTCATTCTACTCCAAGTCGAAATCCTATTTTGAGTGTACCCAACCCACTTTGTTAAAATCACACTTAGCCCGTTTTTAACTAAGACAATGCTCGGCCAATATATATGAAGCCCAAACGCAATGCCCCCTTTGAAATCATAACCAGCTCAGCCTCACGTCGTCTCCTTGCTCGTCGGTCCATCACCGCCCGACCAATTGCTCCAACTCAACCAGCCCATTCCAAAGACCCAATGACTAAGTCAACCTCTTTTCACGCCTGTCACGAACGAACGTCGTCCTCCATGACCGTTGAATTTACAAAAACAACGCCCTCGCCTTAGGCGACCCAATCTGAAAATCTCGAGATAAGTACACTAATGGTACCATAAGTTGTGTACGGCGCTCACTTTGGTGTCAAAAGTTTCCGTCGGATCACTTAAGTGCCAAAAAATTTGAAAAACGCTCACTTTGGTGCCAACTCCGACGAAATTGGCCAGAAATCCGATGTGGCCTTTTTTTATTAATTTTTGACGCCGACGTGGCTCGTCGGAGAGTTGAGTCAGCATCCAAACACCAAAACGACGCCGTTTGATGTCTCTCCCAATTCAAAACCCTAATCTCCGGCCGTCGCCGTCCTCGACGGTCCTTGCGCTCGGCGGCCACGGCTTCGACCCCGACCTCGACCCTAACCCCGACGATGGCCACTCAACGGCAGCGGCTCCGACCTCGACCCCGACCCCGACCCCGACCCCGACGATGGCCACTCGGCGGCCGTAGCTCCGACCCCGACCTTGACCCCGACCGCAACGATGGCCACTCGACGGCCGCGGCTCAAACGCCGACCCCGACCCCGACGATGGTCACTCCACGGCCGTAGCTGCGACCTCGACCCCGACCCCGACCTCGATGATGGCCACTCGGCGGCCGCAGCTTCGACTCCGACTCCGACCCCAACCCCGACGACGGCCATGGCTTCGACCCCGTCGAAACCCTAATTTCTTCCCCATGTGAGCTAAACGGTGTCGTTTCCATGAAGCCATCCACGTAGGACGGCAAACGACGTCGTTTTCTTAAGGAGGACCGAAAACGACGTCATTTAAAGGCTTATCGATTTTTAAAAAAAAAAAATCATTTTGGCCGGAATCTTTCGCCGGAAGCCGGAATCTTTCCCCGGTGGCACCAAAGTGAGCGTTTTTCCTCCGATTTGGCACTTAAGTGATCCGACGGAAACTTTTGGCACCAAAGTGAGCGCCGTACACAACTTATGGCACCATTAGTGTACTTATCCCGAAAATCTCTCATCGCGAGCATGCCGGTTACCGGTCATCAACTCTGGTCGTCGTGAGGTACACTCAACCCAGGTGATCTCAGCTTATGGGTAAAAATTTTAAAGCTGTGTTTAATGACCAACAAAACAAAAATGATACAAAAGGCGCACAGATTCGTCTTCGGATCGACCAGAACGGACAGCATTCTCACAGACTTGCCTTAGCGGCATTTCATCAAGCATTTGGCGGGCATCGTCGAAAGGAGGCCACGGCCTCATTCGAGAGACGGTTTTTGAGTCAAAATCAATACACAGTGCACAAGCAACGCTCGAGGCCAACTCAGACACAAAAATTAGTTGCGTTCAACATGAGCAGAAACGGAGAACGAAAAGTGCCGGTCTCGGAAGCAACACTCGAGGCCAACTCAGAGACAAATTAGTTGCATTCGACATGAATGGAAACAGAGAACGAAAAGTCCTGGTCTCGGATGAACCGAGGCCAGGCAAATAAAGCATCAAACGGGGAAGAGGGAAGTGCGAGCTCGGCCGCCGGACGTGGCCCTCGCACGCCTCGCAGCCGGGATCCATGAGGAAACAGCCCGAACCGCGAAAAATCAAAAGAAGGAACGCGACCGACCGGAGACTTGGTGCAGGGAGAGCGGGAGTTGCGGGCTCGAGAGCGTGGCCAGGAGTCGTTGGACGGGGTTCAGGTGCGGCCGGACTGCCGGAGGGTTCCTCGCTCTTTGACTCTTACGTCTCCCTGGGATCTCTCCAAAATCTCTCTATAAAAGTATCCCCCTCCTCTCTTCGTTGCTGTCTGGCCTTCCTGTCTTTGTTCTTTTCTTTTGTTGCCAATGTTTGGCTGCTGTTTAATGCTGGTTGGTTATTTCGTTGCCTTTGTTTGGGTGTTGGTTTTCCTTTTCCTCTCGACACCCTTCCACTCGTTTGACACCCTGGTCATCCTAAGTGTAAGTTTTTGGTGCTGAGATCCCTTTGTCGTATAGTTTTTGGTTAAAATAAAAAAAAATAAAAAATAAAAAAAAAAAGTATCCCCCTTCTCATAATCCCATTGGCTTGCTCTCCACTCTCCTCCTTGAAGTTGCCTGACGCGCATGGCAGGCATCTCAGCATGAAACCCCTGCGATTGTCTAGGAAGTGCCAACAATCTTGGAGCATTTGTATCATGTCGAACACTCTACTATATGTCCAACACTCGATCAACTGGTGTCGGAAACTGGTCAACTCTACCGACATTCTCCGACACGCAAGTCTGAAATTTCGACATGCGAGTTCAGAATTCCGACACGTGATTTCGACATGCACAAAGTCAATTTTAAAAAATTTCAATAAATAATTAGTAAATATATAAATATATATAAATAATAAAAATAATAAAATAATAAATAGGAAAAGAAAAATATCTAGTATTCTCTTCTCTTCTAACTCTCAATTCCCATGACACACCACTCACCTCCCAAATATATTTTTTCTCTTATCTTCCGACACACTTTGACGCTCGAGTCCAGAATGTGGATTACTTGTTTTTTTCTTCAAGTGTCATGGATTATTGGAATAGAGTTTAATTTGTTAAATTGAAATAACTAATGATATTAACAAATGGCGGATTAATATTGTTAGTGTAAATTCATTCTAGATTATTTTATTATTATTTATTTTTTTAATTTGAATCAAATTAATTTGATTAAAATAATCATAAAAATGATCATTTATCATGTATATATAAAAATATAAATTTAATATACAACGTGTCTGAATTCTCTGTTTTTTTAGAAATGATGTGTGGGCTTATTGTATCGTGTCGTGTCACGTGTCATGTGTCGATGTCAATGCTATTTAGGCAGTTGTAATGTTTCCCATCGTACGAGCGTCCTCATCGTGTTGTAGAGAGCATGAGGAAAAGAAAGGGAGAGGAGTGGCAACTAGCAAGAGCTGGGCCAAGGAACAGGAAAAAAAAAAAGGAAAAGAAAAGGGCTAGGCCCAAACAAGGGAAAGGAAAATGAAACAAAAAAAAAAGGGTCAGGCCAGCCCAAGCCCCACTACTTTTTTAAAAAATCTGAAAATTTTAATGATTAATACTAGTAACCTAAATGTTCCTAAGATGCCATTTAACGAAAATTATTTTTGGTAGAGGTTAAAAATTAATTCATAATTTTCTATGCAATTAATGATTGATTAAACGGGTCGCCAAAATTTAGTTGTCAATGGAAACTCTTCTCATTTCTATGAATTGATCATACAGACTTAGCCCAACAACAGACAATTCTTTATAAATTATATTAAAAAAAGTTTGTTATGCGCATTAGGTTGTCCATATTAAAAGAAAATACCACCGAAATAAACATCCCGTTATCCCTGACGTTTTTCACGTTTGAGGTTACCATTCTCGTCTTTTTTACTTTCGTTTTATGTGGTTTTCCTTGATTTTGTATTGCATCGAAATTTCCTGGAACTCTTTCTCCCTGGGTAGGCGGCGCCTCAGATCTTAGGATCTAAAATAGGCACTTGCTTCCCATCATCTCAAACCATGAATAAGCCCAGTTCATTTTTGATATAAAGAATTAGTAGACTACCCTTGTAGACCGATGAACATGGGATGACTTTGGTATTTTATGTAAAAACTACAAACTGCAAACGGTGGACTTTTCTCAATGTTTTTTTTTTTTTTTTTTCATCTACTAATATTAAGTCAAAATGTCGGATGGTCTCACTTTCAAACTTTTCATTTTACCCTCAGATACAACTCACTCTAACAGTGTAATGGAGTTCAGCTTTGAGGTAGAATTCGACAATAGAGAAGGGAAGAATAGTTAGGAAAAATAAGTCAATTACCAACTTTTCAAAAAAAGATTTATAAAAGAAGTCCTTATTCATGTAATAATTAATATTCAAATTATTATACTCTCATAGGTAGTCCTATATTAAATATGTCGTATCAAAATAATAACAAAAACTTATTAATATCCAAACACTCCACATATAGGTAGATTAACATAATGGCAATATCGCAATACTTCTATTTATGTAATTTACCTGAAAAGTCTAAAAAATTATAAGAACATGGAAAAGGGACACTAATATAATTGAAACTATTCGGAGATACATTAATTTTCGTTGTCTAATTAAATGTTGACTGGTGAGAAAATTTCGGTGTTAGCAAAAAATGAACATAAATGAAGTACTTTACCCAAAAAAAAAACATAAATGAAGTAAGCTACCTGTCTAGTTAGATCGATTTCCAAATTTTCTTTTGTATATCTGTTTGCACCTTTTTCTTAAGATTTACTACCTTACTTTCATTGGTATTTCCCGTTTGACAATTCCTCACATAAATCCAGATGCTTCAGCGAAATGTGTTCCTGACCATGCCAACAACGAAAATAGATGAGCAGGCATTCCTAGTACAAAAAAAAAAAAAAACAACAAAAGTACCACATCAGCATTTCTTATTACTTAAATTGAGTACAATTTAGAGGTACTTAATTACATCAATTTGAAAAGTTTTAAAATTCAATCGTATTTTCATAATAAATTCTAAAATTTATCATATGTTTATCTTTTTTTTTCTTTTAAAGGGTGATGAATTACAGATGGTTGGAAGTGAATAATATAATAGTAGAATAGGTTTAGTTACCAAAAGAAATTTCTTGCTGTACGGGAAAAGAAAGGATAAAACAAGATGGGCATGAATAATTTCTTGGCACCAAAATACATCCTCATGTATTTTTTCCATGAGGGCTTCTTTGGACTGGAACCTTGTTGACAACTAAGACCATCAAATGGGTAGATCATATCGCAAATAGTCTAATTCAAATTGACTTATTTAACTTGTTTTGACCCGTTTATATACAAAATAAATTTAGTGATTCATATCCGACTAGACCTATATTATTAAAACACATAAAAAATTTAAAAACTAACTTTTATGCTATGCTTATGGTGTGTAAAAGATAAATTTTGTAATAGTCTCGTAAGGTTCCAAATAAGATTTCTGACTAATTTGTGACTTTTTTTTGGTAATTTCTTTTTAATATTCACAATGAAGTATCCAACATCTCTTAAAATCAATAAGTCAATAGATATTGAAAAGTAAAATCAGATACTAATTTTCATGATTTTTTAAAATTAGGAAGAACATAATTTTTTTATTATTTTTCAACTTTGTAAAAGAAGAAGATCGTAAGTAAAAAATAAAACTGGAAAATAAATTACCCCACTCGAAAACCCCCGACCTAAACCTAGAGAGAAGTGAAGAAAAACAATGGTGATAATCTTGTTATGGGTCTTTGTTCTGTCTGTTTCTTCCAGTGCCTTTCTATGGTTAAAAAAGCAAAAAATAAAAATAAAATAAAAATAAAAATAACTGGGACCAATCAATTCATTGGTTGCGGGTCTTCTTGTCCACCCTAAATGTCGTCGACGCTTGTACCTATTTATCTATCCTGACCGCTTGTCAAACTTATTCCATAACAGCACTTTTGCCTTTTATGTTCGGTTTTTGACTGGATTATCCAGTGCAGAAGGGGAGAATTTTCATACCAGGACAAAATCCTTTAAAAAGTTTCCACACCTCTCACCGTAAATGCCCCAGTTTTTCTTAGTCCTCCTTTAGAACTTCGCACTTCTAATGTCTCTAAGATTGACTATCTATATGAGATTTCCTATCTTAACGAAGATAGTTAAATTTCATAAACTCATCTTCTACTTATAAATTCGTATTCTGCTTTTGCTAAATTCGTATTCTGCTTTTGCTAAACCTTCTGCTTTCTTACCTATCCATTCTATTAACCAGCTTATTAAGCATACTCCTTGAGAGGTTAAGGAGTATGTTCATTCTTCCCAATTTGATCAGTTCTTCCAAATTTGATCAGCATCCTTTCCCAGCTACTCAGCAAGAATACTTTGTTACCCTTCAAATTCCTTCTGACTTCCCACGGCAATGGATGCAGCAACATTATACGCAACTTCACTTTGGTGCCATTAAACTTGCTTTATCCTTTCATGGAAGGAAGGAGTTACCTATGGTCACTCAAATGGCTATTTTAGGCGCTCAATTTTTAGATTACCAACATGCTTGTATTGGTACAATCCAAACTACTTTTAATACAGGAATAAAGTTCTTTACACTATTTCTAAACTTTAACATGGCTTTCTCGAATCCACAGCTTCTCTCAGCGCTTAAGATTTAGCTACGAATTCCTGGAGCTTCACAAACTCTAAATTCTATTTTTGCTACCTTGCATTATCAAATGATTTATCAAGTTTAGAATCATGCTATTGACCTCAACTTTCCTAGTTCTGAAAATGCTTTGTTTATTTTGATGGACAATGATTAGAATTCCTACATCCATATGCCTAAACAGATTCCTCAAGACCAGCTAATTAAGTTACTTTCAGACACTTGGATAACTAACTATGAGAAACTCCACCAGAATTTAGGCCAATTTAGTACATAGAGTCCTAGTTTATTAAGGAAAAAGATGGCACAATTTTCATTCAATTTAGTAAGGAGAAGGAAGAAGCTACTTTTTCTATCTTTCTTATTAATTTTATGATGCAACCTTGTGTAGCTGATTTTCCAGTTGACAATGGTCATCTAGATCCAAATTCCATGATTGAGCCAGCAAGGAGTCAAATTTTTGGTCAATGAGTTTGCTTCGAATGCCTTTGAGGGTGACAAAGAGGGCTATTTTCCAATCCACATCGCCCGTAAAATAGGTCATCTTGAAATAATCGAGGAGCTACTTCCACATTGGCCAAACTCGGAAGAGTTGCTAAGTCTAAAGGAGGGGCAAAATGTACTTCACGTCGCAGCAAAGTACGGAAGGGTCTTTGTAGTGGGCTACATACTCAACAATCCTAAAATTAAGAATCTTATAATTGCGAAAGACAAAAAAGGAAATACACCTCTATATTTAGCCACAATGCAGTGGCAACCCGACATTGTGCAGTTACTCACCCGGTGAAACAGAGCTAATCTTAAGCTTGTGAACAACAACTTGATGGCTCTCAACATTGCCGATGAGCTCATAAAATTTGATGCACCACTTCACGAGGTGATGATATCTACAAAATGGATTAACAGACTTATCGTTTTTCACTGTTTTTTTTTTTTTTTTTTTTTGAGGATAATAACGGTCTTTTTTTCCTCTTACGCTTTAACCAGAGAAGGATAGTAAGAATCTTAGAACATGCTGGAACACCCAAAAACCAAGACACAGCAATTTGCCAGCCAAAAGGCTTAGGACTAGGCATTTTTCAGGAGCCTCAGCTTTTGGATAGACTAAGCAACGTGGCTAATACTCGTATGCTGGTGACAACGCTCATTGGCACTATGACATTCGCTGCCGGCTTAGCTGTTCCGAAAGGGTATAATGGCTCTGAACCAGATGCCAGAATTGCTACACTGTTGAACAAACCCATGTACGATGTCTTCGTGATCTGCAATACCGTCGCCATGTACAGTTCAATAATTGCAACTGTGAACCTTCTTTGGGAGCGGAAAATGATTTGGATCCAGTGCATTCGGCCCTTCGCAAGTTAGATATACCGCTGCTCATAGTTCTTGCCACAATGTCTGTGGCCTTCATGGCGAGTGTCTACATGACCGTATGCAAATGCACTCGGATTGCCATTGTCACCTTGATTGTCGGAATCACTGCCCTCATCCATACCTCGAGTCTTTACATTGGCACGTTCTGGATGATTCGGTTCCATCATGCACCTTTGAATCGTCATGTCCAGCTCTTCATTGGACTTCTTATACCATTTTCAGAATGGAAGACCGAATGAAGGGCCGAACGACCTGCTCTTTCGAAAAATTAGACAACAAGCCGCGGCTACCTGAGTACCTTCTCGAAATCCTCGAAGGTCTAGCGGAACCATTACCAAGTGTGCAGGGGAAAGAGGGATGGTGAGGATTGAAAAACTAAGAAGACGTGAATGGAAATTTTGCCCTTTTCTTTTGTCATAGGAAATTTGTACTGTTATGAAGCTATATTTCGCATATAACTTTAGTACCTAAGTATTATTTTAACTAGCTCTGTGCCAAAAATGGATATACACACAATATATGTATATATATCGTCTTGATAGGGATGTCATCCGACCCTATTGATTATTTTCGTGTTTGTATTGGATATCCTTTGTCAGCAAATATGAGTGTTAATCTCTCTATATGCTTTTTTTTTTTTTTTAAAATAACTCTCTGGATATCACATGCTATATCACTTGCTAGACCGTAAAACCGTAATTGTTGTGAATAGTAGTAGGTGTAATAACAAATGCCAATTTGATTTCAAATTTACTTCTCCTTTTGTACGCAATAAATTATCTTAAGAAGATGGACATTTAATAAAAACATGCCACTTTCATTTATGTTTCCTGTCGCTTTAATTAATTAGGCGCCACATGTTTTCATAGACAAGAAATCTGACCCTTTAATTTCTTCTATTATGTATTGTCAACAATATATCATAGAAGAGAATTGATTACCAACAGCGACAATTTTTCCTTTACTCTTGAAAATTGAGTTATACTATGCATGCTATACATAAAATAAGAAAAAATGACAAACTTGTTACGATAGATGAGAAATAAACATATGAAAGATAAATGAAATTCAGATTTGAGAACTAAACAATACCTTCAAAAAGAAAAAGAATGAGGGTAATGGTTGCACACTACCTCAAGCTAAGACTAATTTTCTCATGTGATTGGCACATGATATAGAATGGTTTTTATTGACTATGCGAAAACTTTTAATGTTAATAAACCATTATGTCTACTCCATATAAAGACGAAGAACCTCATTTGCTAACATGCAGATGACTCTTCCTAGTTACTGATTTTGGATTGACTGCACATCCCGTCTTTGTAAATACTAGATTTTGATGTCATGAATGAAGTAAAATTCGGTGATGTCATGCTAATGTAATGATTTGGTCACAAGAGGCATCTCAATAAATAGACCCTGGGATGAGAATTCATATTTGGATTATATAATTAAAATGTTTGGTGCTCATTCTAATTGCCAGGTGATCAGAAAATGGTTTGGGAACTATTAAATAATTTAGAGAAACTTATGAACACGAAAATAATCTTCTCATAATGAATTTAATTTTTTTTTTATAATAAGTGTAGGTTACCTTTCTAGTATGGGAATCATATACCCATTATTGGCAAAGACCTACTTAAAAGAAAAATTAAATATAGTTTCGATCCTCTATGTGTTGTCATTTATACATTTTGATCCACTAAGTTTGATTTTAAGCAATCAAGTATTTCAAGTACCTTCATTTGTACGATCATAACCGTTGGGACTTCCGTTAAAATGCTAATACGGCGATATTGAGTTGAAGTATTTTAAATGAAGTGATATCATCTCCGCCCAAAAGTTCCTTACGCGGATTGGTAACTTGGAAAACCTGAACTTGCCCAAAAGAATCTTGAAAAGCCTGAACTCAAGAAACTACAAACGACCCTCTAAACCACTTTCTCGTCTCTCACCTGTCTAATCGCTTGTTCGTTCCCCAATTGTGGGGCTTGCATCGGTTTCCTTCAGCCACAAAGTTTAGAATCAATGACCAAATAATCTCGATCTCAGCATCATCAAACTCTCTTCTATAGTCTCTAGAAAGCTCCTCTGAGGCTAAGCTAAATGAAGACAACTCGGGTCAAAGATTCTACGGACGCCTCCGTTATAGGGTATGTACTATAATCTTCTCTGCGCCATGACAACATAGTAAAACTACATTCTCTCTTGTTTCTCGGTTATCTCTGTTGTTGTGCTCTTCGCATTACTTCATTACTGATTTTTCAAAAAACGCAGAGCTTATAGTCACGTCTATACGATGATTACTGTTGTATTAGCGCTTTAATTCTTTCGGATTGAACTCCATTGTAATTGTTTTTACGTTCTTGGAAGTCACCGAGAAAAGAACAGAACCTTGCTATGATTGACTTATATCAAAAGCGAAAGAGAGCCTACATGCGCTTTTTATTTTCTTCAATCAAATCACACTTTCTTCGTTTGGACGTGAATGCATGTCCTACCTTATTGTGATTTTAACGAAACAGTTGCATAATTGTGGCTTCTTCAAGTGGATTAACAATGAAATTCCAGGACATGCCAAGGATGTTATTAAGAG
Source organism: Eucalyptus virginea (assembly GCA_014182375.1). Classification (NCBI taxonomy): domain Eukaryota; kingdom Viridiplantae; phylum Streptophyta; class Magnoliopsida; order Myrtales; family Myrtaceae; genus Eucalyptus; species Eucalyptus virginea. Next base: position 36,311,970 of record CM024521.1, read on the forward strand.
GCTGCGAGAGAGACAGATAGAAAATTTGAAATCAGAAAGTTCTGAGTTCAAAGCATGTATAAGAAAGCTCAATGCCTTGAGGAGCAATGTCAAGGCATCAAAAGAGATCAACGCGTCAAAATTACCTACGAAAAATGTATACAGCATTCTTGCTGTTGTATCTAGGATCATTACTTTTTTTTTCTTTTTTTTTTGGTCGGAACTACCAATATATTAGATTAAACAGGAACACAACCAGATGCTAAAGCATCACTATATACAATATCCTGCAAAATGAAAGGAGGGAATATATTCCAGTTGCAGGCTGGGCCTTGATTCTGGTGGGCTTTTGCAGCCCAATCAGCAGCTGCATTTGCTTCTCTGCGACAATGCTGAAGTGAGGATTAGGGCATTGAGTGAGCAAATCTTCAAGTTCAGCGAGGAGGTGGCGCTCCGTCCATGGCGGCGTCTTCTTCTCCGCGACAATCTCCACCAACAGCAGGCAGTCCGACTCCACCACCAGGCACTCCAGATTAAGCCCCTGCTGGATCAGATGTTGGATCGACAGAAGGAGGGCGTAAATCTCTGCCTGGAAGGTGGATTGTGCTGGAGAGCTTCGAGTAAAAACATCAGTAAGTATTCCTTTAAAGTTCCTGGAAATACATGCCATTGATCCTTCCGCACTCCCTGAATGAAAAGCCCCATCGATATTACATTTGATGCTACCTTTGGCAGGAGGTGTCCATCGTCGATCTGGGCTCAAAGCTGAATTTTGATGACGCTGCGCAGATGGGTCGACGATCATGAAGATCCGACTATGAGTGAGGGCGTTCTCGACAACTTGGATTGGGTCCGGATTATGCTGCCTAAAGATTGCTTTATTTCGCTGGCACCAAATCTCCCACAGCAAACCGGCGAGCATCTCAAAAACAGGGGAAGCCCTGGAATCAATGGCCTTGGCTGCAACCCACGCATCAAAACGTTGCACAATGGTAAGTGAGATCCGAACCCTAATCTCAGTATGAGTCCAGATGTCACTAGTCCATGTGCAATAGAAAAAGAGGTGTTCAATAGTCTCTGGCACATTTTGGTTGCAAAGGCGACAGATAAGGGTAGGGGAGATATGTCTGTGAAAAAGGTTTGCTTTTGTGGCAAGGGCGTTTTGACAAGCTAACCACATAAAAACACGTATTTTAGGAGCAATTTTCATATGCCATATTTTCCTCCATAACTTAATAGGATTCTGATAAGAGGTTGAGGCTACAAAGTGTTGGGTTTGTTGGGTCGAAGACACATAATGGTAACAACTTTTTACTGAGTAAACACCTGATGAAGTAGCAGTCCAAACCAATTGGTCATTAAGAAGTGAAGGATTAATAGGGAGTTTTAAAATCTCTTCACTGACCTGGACATCAAAAAGGTTATAAATAAGATTGGAATTCCATGTGGTATGAGATGAATCAATTAGATCAGCGACTGCAGCTGGTTCACCCTGAGCTGCTGTTCCTCATAATTTACCAATTGGAAGCCAAGTGTCTTCTCTGATATTAATCTTGGAGCCATCCCCAACTAACCATCGAAGTCTAGGAAGAATGGTTTCTCTTCCCTTTAACAGACTTTGCCAACCCCATGAAGGACAATAGCCTAATTGCGCACTTTGAAAAGAAGAATTCCTGAAATACAAGCCTTTGAAAAGCTGACTCCATATAGTAGTAGGTTGTTGAAAAAGACGCCAAGCTTGCTTACCAAGCATTGCCTTATTGAAATTGACAAGATCTCGGAATCCCATTCCCCCAGAGTCTTTTGATAGTTTTAAATATGTCCAGTTTCGCCAATGAATCCCTAACTTGCTATTGTTATTGCTCCACTAGAATGCTGATATCTTCCTTTCTATTAATCTGCAGAGTGACAGGGGTAGCTTGAAGATGGACATGGCATACTGAGGTAATGCCTGAATTACTGACTTCAGCAGAATCTCCTTGCCACTTTTTTATAAGAGTCTTTCCTTCCAGCCATCTAATTTAGCATTTACTTTGGCCAGAATCCAGGAAAACATCTCCCGTTTCGAGCGACCCCAGTCTGAGGGGATTCCCAGGTACTTCCCGTAACGACTCACCACAGGTACTCTAAGTTCTTTTGCTAAGTTGTTTTGTAAAGTCATCGGGCAATTTTTGCTGAAAAACATACTAGATTTGTTACTATTGATGAGTTGACCCGTAGCTAGACAATACTAGTTTAGAATATTTGCAAGATTTTGGCATTCAGAAACTGTGGCTTTTAGGAAGAAAACTGAGTCATCAGCGAAGAATAGATGGGATAAAGTAGGACAGGCTCTATTGAATTTAATCCCCTGTAGTTGACCCATATCCACAGCTTGAGTAATGAGAATTGATAGAACATTGGCAAGAAGAATGAAAATATATGGAGAGAGGGGGTCACCTTGTCTAATGCCTATGGTAGGTTGAAAATAAGAGAGCTGTTCCCCATTAAAACGAACACTGAAAGAGGTCGTTGTGATGCAAGCCATGACCAAAGTAACCCATCTGTCATTAAAACCCAACTGCTGCAAGTAAGCTTTGAGGAAATCCCACTCTACCCTGTCATACGCTTTCTGTATATCAGTTTTTAGAAGAAGATTGAAACGTTTCTTGCATGTTCTCACTTTAAACTGATGTAGCGCTTCTTGCACCACCATTATTTTATCTTGGATCTACCTATCACTAACAAAAGCCGCTTGTTCTTTAGATATCAAGTTAGGAAGCCAAGGTTTAAGTCTATTAGCCATAACTTTTGAAATGATCTTATAAGCAAAATTACAAAGACTTATGGGACGGTACTGGTCAATGCTTTCGGACGATGAATCTTAGGAACCAAAGTGCAATTATTGTTTTGTTCAATGTAGGAGGCATACTACCTGAAGTGAAGAAATCTTGAACTGTTTTAATGACATATGCTTTGATGATATTCCAGTGATGCTGAAAGAAAAGGCCATTAAGGCCATCTAGCCCTGGAGCCTTGGAAGCACCCAGCTGAAAAGTAGCCTGGTATACCTCCTCTTCTGTTACCACTTTCAGCAATTGTTCATTCATTTCTGTTGTTACCACTTCAGGACATTGTTGTAAAAAGGGGCCAAAGTCACGATATCCCACTGACTGATATAATTGAGAAAAGAAACCCAAAGTCATCGCTTTTAGCTGTTCTGGCTCCCTTATCCAGTTCTGGTTTTCATCCTTAAGCATACATATTCTGTTTCGTTGTCTTCTTTGCACTATACTGGCATGAAAAAATTTTGAATTTTTATCTTCCCACTTCAGCCAGTTAATACGTGAACGCATAGCCCAGAACTGCTCTTCTTGATGCCAAAGTTTTTGAATTTCCTCTTGAATGGAATTGGCCAACACCTTATCGTTATTCTGATAGAATTTTCTATTGGTGATTGTTTGTAGTTGATGCTGTAAATGAAGTATGCGCAGATGGCCATTGCTGAAACGAGATTTACTCCAGCTTGCTAACTTGTGAGAAACTGCCTGCAGTTTAGAGACCAGAGAGGTATTACTGCTTTGTCGGGAATTTTGAATTACTGCTTTGCACTCTTGATCTTGACTCCAGAAAGCTTCATAATTGAAAGTCTTTGTTCGCTTGACAGGCTGAGAAGAAGTGTTCAGCGAACAGACAGGTGATCTCGAGCCTATAGGTGGAAGGGCTAGCACTTCTGCAGAAGGATACGACAACCGCCACTCCAAAGAGAAGAAAACTCGATCTAATTTGTCCTTTACCAGGTCATCCCCTGTTCTATTATTAGACCAGGTAAATTCACACCCTTTACTTTCCAACTCTAGTAAAGAACAATCACTAATCATAGCTCGAAAGGATGCCATACGAGAGTAATTAGCTGGTCTTTTTCCTATTTTCTCCCAGGGGAAAAGAAAGTCATTGAAATCCCCCACGCACAACCAAGGTAAGGAATTTGCTGCACAAATGTTTCTGATAGTATCCCAAAACTCCTGCCTAGCCTGAAAAGTTGAAGGGGCATGCAAACATGTTAAATGCATAGAAGCAACAACAGCTGTATCAAAGCAGATGAGATCTAAATAATTCTCCTCCGAATGCAACAGAGTAATATCAAAATGGTCAGTCCAAAAGACAGCAAGTCCACCAGCCAAGCCTACTGGATCCCTTAGAAATGAGTGAGGGAAATGAAACCGACGCTGTAAGTTCTTTACAACTGACTCTACATTCTTAGTTTCCATTAAGAATACTATATCGGGCTTTTCAAAGGCTAAAACAGCCTTAAGGGCTTGGATTGTCAGGGGATTGCCCAACCCCTGACAATTCCAGCTTAGTAGTTTCATTTGAGATGCGGTGGCTGTTGAGGACCAGCCGCCAATGCCTAATGTGCAGGTTCTTCTGCCGCAAACACAGGAGTATCCAAGAGCTGAGTCTCATCCAAATCTGAAGAGTAGTCCGCTCGAGTTTCATACGGGGAGTATCTCTTATGTTTCTTACCTGATCCCATAGTAGTGATCGTTCGAGGGAGTTTTGGTTTCTTTTGTTTAGGGATCTCCAAAGAAGGATGCTGAATACTCTTCAACTTGGCTCTTGCAGGTACCAGGTCAGTAGTTCGCATAACTGGATTGATTGGGTCCATTCGAGAGGAGGAACCTGAGAGGATAATAGGGGTCGAAGCAAGAGCCTCTAAGACAGGAACTATGGGAGGCAGAGCTGGAATAGGCAATTGCATGGCTGGGGGGGTTTCGGGTATGGCCTCATCCATCTGCTCTATATGATCTGGAGGGTTATAAAAAGCTTCCCAATATGGGCTAAGCTGTTTGACCTCAGCTCGCAACCACGGGCCATAAGCCATTTTCGATAAAACTTCAAATTGACCTTCCTCGTAAGGATATTCTTTACATGTTGCTGTATAATGGCCTAGCTTTCCACAGGAATAGCATAAATGGGATAGACGTTCATAGCGAAAATCCAGCCACAAAGTCTTTCCTTCTATACGAATGAGCTTTCCTAACCGTAAAGGTTCTTTCAGGTCCAATTCAATCCGAACCCTCCCAGAAGTGTCTGGTTTCACTTCAAGAACTCGACCCACCTGCTTAACAACCCTGTGGAGAAGCTTTTCTGTATTCCACTCCAGAGGTAAGCCTATCACATGTACCCAGAATGCACATTTGGAGAAATCATAACAGTGTAAGGGTGTATTAGGTTGCCAGGGACGCAGACGGACCAAATGGTCTGAGAACAACCAAGGACTCCTAGCTAATATTCTATTTTTTTTTTCATTTATGATCGAAATTTAACTATATACAGACCACCAGTGCTAGGAGAGATCTCAACTTGATCAACACGCCATACTCGCGTCATAATACTTTGAAAGGCTAGAAGATTTACAGCAGGATTAGTGAAGATGTTACCCACCAGGATGCGGCGACACTCCTTGAGCTTGTCAGAGGAAGGTACGTCATCCCAAACCTCCAGTTCTTGTTCTGAACATAAACGTCCCAGACGTTGACACAACGCATCAATGCGCGAAGGGCTATCACTCTCATCGGTAGCCATAGTAAACCTTCAAGTCACGGAAAACCTACAACTGACCGAGGCCCATGGCAGAAACGTTGGCCTTTGGGTTGCATGTCAAAGATTGAAGACGTACTTCACTGTGCCATCAAAATCAGAACAATTGGAGAAGAGCAGACCAAGCGGACATAAGAAAAGTGAAGAAAAAGCTTTGATGAAACCGGAGAGGGCTGGAACCTTCACATGCAAGTCAAGCGGAAGAAACAGTGAATACGATGAAGAAAAACAGGTGAAAGCCGAGACTCTATGGAGAAGTGGGATGGGAATTCAACCAGAAAGTGAAGTTCAGAGAGAGGACGGAGGAGAAGAAGGAAAGGTAGAGGATGACAGTGAAGAACTCGAGCATTTCGCGAGAGAGAGCTCTCGCCATCTCTCAATGTTGGGAATAACAGATCCCCGAAAAACGGATTCGACACTAAATCGAACCCCTAAAGCAATGCGGAAGACGAAGCCCGAGAAAACAACACGTATCACCGATCGTAAAGCACACCACGGATTCGAGCGTACCTTGTTAGCCACAGATTAGACACCGACGCCGATAGAGGAAGAGAAACTTGGCCCTGTTCGATCCGATTAAGCAAAATCGCCTTTGAAGGGAAGAAAAACGTGCCGTATGCTTTACTGTTTTTCTTTGGAGAGAGAGAGCGCGCTGAAGAGGAGAAGACGTACGTTGATTATCCAAGAGGTATCATCTCTCTCTCTCTCTCTCCTCCCTTTTATACCTTCCCCCATCCACGGGCCCTATTCCCGTGGGCTGGGCTTTTTGGGCCCAACTTGGGCGGACGGGCCTTAAGCCCATATCATATAAAACCTTCATCTCCCACTCACACATGGTGGGCCGAACAGGATTCTCTTTACCTCTTTTCAACATTCATACCGGTGAATAATCCGTGCGACCAGCATACTTTGAGAGCTCGTTACTATACATCTGTTAGGAATATATAGCAGCTCATAATGGGCGTCACACTCTGAGTAGATTTAGTATGTAGTACCCTAGATCGATCGATCACATTTATATCTCTCTTGATCTCCTTTAAACAATGATATATATATATTGTATTCACAATTATAATTATCACAAAGACAGTCATAATTGGTCGACTAGTGAATACAAAACTACAATGTGATTCTCCAAAATCGATCTTCCTCTTTCCTTCAAACTCTCAATTTCAGTTCAGCTTACTTTTCTAGAAATGTCCCATTAGATCGAATCAACTCATGACCATTGGCAACATCCTAAGATAGCAAACACTAAATAGAAACCTTGAGAATAAGTAAGAGTCATGAGGGGACTTAAATTGAGGAACTCTTTTCCTCAAGAGTCTCACACGTCATAAAAGTTGAGATCAAACTTTTTGCCACTCTTATTGGTCGTCTCATGCATACGTAGTATGAAATATGTATTACGGTATTAACTCCTTTCCCATGGAGCGTATGTCTACATTTTCAATACCGTATAGATGATAGTTCAGACATACCCAATGTCTAACTTGAGTTCACGCACCTACTCATTCACAAAATTCATCAGAACTCACATCTGGCATCTTAGACAGATAAAGTAAAATATGTGGGTATTTTACTTTCGGACATCGTAAGTATTATGTCCTCATCTTAACACTTAGTTAAGGCGACATGCGTATTTTAAGCTTGAGCTCTCGATTATCACCTAGATAATAAGCTTAAATACAGTCTCATCTCTATTTATCACACAGTAAATAGAGGCGATTACCCATGTGAGTGGGCTAATCTTTTATCTGTCCGACATACTTCCTTAACTTAAATTAATACACTGAGTATTAAGATGCATAAAGATCACACAAAGATTCATAGGCATTAATGATGAAAAAACACAAATTCATCATATGTGAACACTTAGGGAACTTACAATATTCAGTACATCAGCCTCTACGCAATCCTAGAGATTTCATATGGCCACAAAAACACATCTCTAGGTACTGACTTTATCATAAGATCTGCTACCATTCTATGCGTAATATGTACTGTAAGTTCACATCTTTTCGTGCAATCATATCTTTGACAAGATTATACTTGGTATCTGTATGTTTGGTCTTGCCATGATATTTTGGATCTTTGGTGTACGCTATAGCTGCTTGGCTACCACAGTTAACCAATAATCAATTTGCAGCACCTCCAATAACACATAAATGATCCAAAAATCTCTTAAGCCAAACACCTTCTTACACTGCTGCTGATAATGCCACGAACTCAACTTCCATCGTGGACAAGGCTATACACGTTTGTTTCTTACTGCTCTAACATATGGTGCCATTATGCGGTAAGAAAACAAACCCAGAGGTAGATTTCCTTTCATTTAAATCTCCTCTCCAATCAGCATCTGAATAGCCTTCAAGTCGTAGATCCTTTCCTTGGTAATTCAACTTGTAATCAGCAATTCCCTTCAGATACCTCAGTATTCTCTTAACGGCCTTCCAATGTGCTGGACTTGGATTGGATTGGTATCTACTCACAATTCCAACTGCAAAACATATGTCGGGTCTTGTATACATCATAGCATACATCAAGCTCCCAACAGCACTAGCATAAGGAACATGTTTCATTTGTTCCTTCTTAGTCCTTGGACACAGTCTATGGCTCAATCATTCACCCTTTGCAATAGGAGTGTCTATGGGTTTACAATCTCGAAATCTTAACTCCAAGAATGTATGCAACATCACCCACGTCTTTCATCTCAAAGTTGGAAGACAACCAACTCTTAACAGTATTGACAAACTCCATATTGCTTCCGGCAATCAGTATATCATCAACATATAATGATATGATCACAAATTGATCCTTAGATCTTTTGATATATACACAATGATCCTGATCAATCATTGTATAATCATATGCCATTATGGCATTATGAAAAATGTATATATCATTCTCTCGACGACTGCTAAAGGCCATATATCGACCTCAAAAGTCAACATACATTTTCTTCTTGGCCTTTCACTATGAAACCAGCAGGTTGTTCCATATATATTTCTTCCTCCAATTCTCCATTGAGGAAAGCAGTCTTTACATCCATTTGATGTAACTCAAGATCCGTACTAGCCACTATTGCCGTAATGATGCGAATTGAGGTAAATCCGACTACAGGGAGAAAACGTTCTTCATAATCAATTCCTTCCTGTTGATTATACCCCTTCGCCACAAGGCGAGCCTTATGCCTTTCTATTGAGCCATCAGCCTTTCACTTTATTTTGAGAACCCACTTGTTCCCAATAGTTTTGTGTCCCTTTTGAAAGATCAACCAGTTTCCAGACTTGGTTTGATTTCATTGACTCCATTTCCTCTTCCATTGCATTAATCCATTTTTCCTTACTATGGCATTTCAGAGCCTCATTAATATTTCTTGGCTCATCCTCATATTGTGGAGCAACCATAAAAGTTTCCCCTTCAATGTCAAAACGTCGACGGGAAATACTTTGGCGACTTGTTCGCCTTATGGGAGATTGTACACTTTGCACATCATTCCCCATTATGCTCCCACTTGGATTAGGTAATGATGATGTCGTCTCATCATGTGGTTGCAATTGAGAATGAGTTGAATTCAATTAATCACTTCTCATATTACTCCCACTTGGACGAACTCCACTAACATCATTATCCTGATCCAAGGTCTCAAATAGGGAACAATCTTCCCCTATTTCGCCCTTCTTAGGAAATTCATCCACTAAGAATGTGACATCTCGTGATTCAAATTCAGTTATACTCCCACTTTCCTCCTCACCTATGAACACATACCCTTTCGAGTGTTCGGAGTATCTCATTAAAATACTCTTCTTTCCTTTGGGACCCAATTTCCCAAACTTGTGAGAGGACTTATGAGTATAGGCAGCACAACCCCATGGCTTAAGAAAACTTAAGTCTGGTTTTCTACCTGTCCATAACTCATATGGAGTGAAAGTAACTGATTTGGAAGGCACACGGTTAAGTATATAGGCAGCAGTTAACAACGCATCACTCTAAAAAGTGATAGGTAAGTTAACATGCGACATCATGGACCTAACCATTTCCAGTAGGGTTCTGTTTATTCTCTTCGCAACACCATTTTGTTGAGGAGTATATGGAATAGACAACTGTCTTTCTATTCCTTTTTCATCACATAATTTTTCTGAACTCATCAGATAGATATTCTCGACCTCGATCAGATCTCAATGCTTTTATTTTCTTGTCTAATTGATTTTCTGCCAGGTTCATAAACCTTCTGAAACAACTTATGCTTCAGATTTATGAGAAATCAAATAGACACATCCGAATCGAGTATAATCATCTATAAAAGTGATGAAATAAACAGTCTCATGCCTTCCTCTCACATTCATTGAACCACAGACGTCATAATGGATTAAATGCAGATGATATTCAGCTCTTTTACCTTTTCCAAATGGTTTCCTTGTCGTTTTCCCTTCTAGGCAATGCTCACATATAGGCAAATCGACTTTTTCAACATTGCCCAACAAGCCCTCTTTGGCTAGTCTATTTATATGTTGTTGGTCAATATGACCAAGTCTAGCATGCCACACATTTACATCATTATGATATGAAGTAGAAGACGCGAAACAAGGGAACAACAAATAATGACATCACCACAGTCAACATCTAATACAATAAAACCATCCAGAAAGTGACCACAATTATAATAGTTTGTATCAAAATACAAATCTACACCTTTGTTATGGAAGTTCATACCAAAACCAAGCTTAACCAACACCAAAACAGACACTTAAATTTCGACGAATCTCCGGAGCATATAGATCATCATGTAGGAACAAGTTGCGTCCACCACGCATGTTCAATTGGCCGGTGCCAATCCATTTAACTTCATCTCTGGAGTTATTTCCCACATAGGTCCACTTAGTTCCAATTGGTACTAGTCAAAAATTCCACGAAGGATTCTCTATCCTTCGCTACATGGTCTGTCGCTTATAAATCTACAGTCCACAAAGGATTGGATTCAGCCAATAATTCAGAACTTGACACATATGCAAAGTTCTCAAATGTACAAGAGGTGTATACCTTCTTTGGCTCACGACAGTCGCGAGCATAGTGACCTCTCTTGTCACAATTGTAACACCTTTCCCTTGACATTTTCTTCACTTGAGGACGTTTTCCTCTTGTGTTGGTTAACTCTTGATTTCTTGCAATAAGGACTTGATCCTTTGCATTCCCACATATTGAACGAATCAATACGCTTGCGCTTAGAGCACAAAGCCCTTTCTGAGCTAGAACCAGCATAGCAAATATCTATTTTCGGCTCAAATGCCGTTAAGCGGTCCTCTACCAGCTCAAGGTGGCACACAGCATCCTCAAGATCTTCCATAATATGGTCAAGAGCTTTAGTACTTCTTGCTTTTCCAGCACATAATTGAATCTTCATATTCAATATTTTACAATTGTTGCCGTTCATATCAGCAATCACATTCTTAGTTGCTGAAACCATCACCAACACATCGACATACATGCACGAATAATTAATGCCAATCATTTATGCATCTACTTTTGCACGACCCATCATATCAATTAATAATTTTAAGTAAGGCTTCAGAATCAAAAGGTCACTACGTTTCCAATCATCCTCCAAAAATCCTAACTCAAAATTATTATTAATATAATTGTCATATGCAAAATGAATTATGTGAAGTTACAAAACTTCTATAACTACCCACAGCTAATTACCCACAGCAACCAGCAATAACAGAAAGTAACAAATAACTAACATCCAATAGAATAACAATGCTCTCATATAGTACAACTATACATCACACTAAGCAATATATACAGAGAAAAATCAACATGGAAAGAGATATTTACATCCATAAAACATCTCATAATTAATCTAAGAAATAATTAGGGAATGTCTATTCTAATCTATCACCAAAACATCTCGAGAAAACCAAGGCACATTTGCCAACCATGGAAAAACTTTTGGAGAGCTTTCATGTCGCCACCAAGGCGCATTTACTCTACGCCATGTGGCGCTCAATCTAAGGGTTAAAGTTTTGGCCAACTCAATCCTATAATACTCTCTTACAAAAGCTTCCACTAGCCTCCTATAACCCGGGACCACATTGACCTCCCATAACCGATCTAACACTGCTTGCCATTCAGGTGGAAGAGTGTTCATCAAAGCCGGCACATTTTCAAAATTCGGAATAAGATAACCATTCCAGATGATTTCCTGTATCATTTGATTGACCCTGACCACATGTGATACTAAATCACCGTCATGCCACCGATAATCAGCTAACTCTGTCATCAGCCTTTTAAGTCTTGCATTTCCCTCGTCCATTCTCGGGATTGCAGGTATCCGTGCATAACGCATCATAGTTCTTGCAACAAATGCAGAACTAAAAATAGATTACCCATAATCCATAATTCACAAAAGGGAAAATACATAATTTTTCAAAATCCATGCAACAAATGCAGAATAAATAATGGATTACATATAAACCACATAGGCATACATGAAAAAGAAACAAATTACTTTTCTTTTTCTTTTTCTTTTTTTTTTTTTTTTTTTCGGGTCAACGGTCAACGGTCAAAGTCAACGGTCAACGGTCAACGAGTCAACGGTCAGGTCGTCGGACGTCGGACCAGTCGAACCGACAGACCGGGTCGGACCGGTCGGGCCGGTTCGGGCGAACCGACGGCACGTGTCGCGCGCGTGCACGGGCTGACGCCACGCAGACGCCAGCCGACGTGCGCGCGCGTCGGGCGTCGCGGTTCGGTTCAGTCGGGTCGCTGGTCGGGTCGCTGCGGGTGACCGCCGGCCAACCGGCGTCATTGATGATGTCATCGATGACGCCACCCCAGCGGTTATTGATCGTTGGGTGACGCCATGCCGACGCCAAGACGCGTCGGTCCGCGGACCGGCGCATACCGATTCGCCGGCCGGCGGCGTGCACGCGCCGGTTCGCCGACCGGCGCGTGTGCCGCACGCGCTGGGCGAGCCAGTGCTTCCGGGCGTGTCGCGCCCACATGCAAGTGCCTTCCGACCGCGCGTGTGGTCACGTGCGGCGCCGCCGCGGCGCGATACATCGCGACTCGTCTCGACGCCCCTTTCTCCCTATGCCATCGAATTCGATTTCGACTTACGAAAACTCGGAAAATGGCCGAACAACGCTCGGGTGTCGGGGGATTTCTCGCCCGATCCGTACGGCCGAATTACTTTTACGAAAAATCAATCAAAAAACATCAAACAGGTCGGGAAAAACGTGAACTAGGGCTCTGATATCAATGTTGGGAATAACGGATCCCCGAAAAACGGATTCGACACTAAATCGAACCCCTAAAGCAATGCGGAAGACGAAGCCCGAGAAAACAACACGTATCACCGATCGTAAAGCACACTACGGATTCAAGCGTACCTTGTTAGCCACAGATTAGACACCGACGCCGATAGAGGAAGAGAAACTTGGCCCTATTCGATCCAATTAAGCAAAATCACCTTTGAAGGGAAGAAAAACGTTCCGTATGCTCTACTGTTTTTCTTTGGAGAGAGAGAGTGCGCTAAAGAGGAGAAGACGTACGTTGATTATCCAAGAGGTATCATCTCTCTCTCTCTCTCCTCCCTTTTATACCTTCCCCCATCCACGGGCCCTATTCCCGTGAGCCGGGCTTTTTTGTGCCCAACTTGGGCGGACAGGCCTTAAGCCCATATCATATAAAACCTTCACTCAATATCTGCAAAGTTGACTAGCACCTAGGATCATTACTTTGTACAGTATTACAATTGGTAAAATATTATCTGCTTCACATGAATTCACCATTACACAATTGAATGACAAGTATAATTCTTGATCTCCTGGCGTTGGCCATTCTTCAATAGTTCAGTGTATTCTTTAATCTGACATTTTTTTGAAAATTTCTTTATTGCAGCTGTTCTTGTTATGCACCTACCATTGGTTTCACAATAACCAATTTTACGTAACGGAAGCGAAAGTACCATGGGAGTCTTTTTGCCTACGCAACAAAAGGCAAATATCTACTGTCCTTCTCTTCCCTCTCGCATGGAGCAACAAGATGATTCTGCCCCCGGAGTTGATATCACTTGTTGCCTTGTCGTTCCACGCTGTTGCAAGGACAAGCGATTGCATAATAGCTTCATCACATAAAACAACTAATGGATCGTACACGGATGACGGGCATTAACACAATGCATATAAACAACAACTAAATGCATAAAAACCATTACTAATATTGATATTTAGTAGGCAAACATATGTAATGTAGTCGGTAACATTTCTTAGATACTAAATGTTATGATTAGGATTGTGACATCAGAGTTTGGATTTGTATAAATACCATAGCCAGCCCAATGATGCTTTCTCTTTTTGTTCTTCGTTTTCCCTTTTCACTAGCCTTGCCCTCGCTCCGTCAACTCAAAATTAGAACAAATCATATATAATCCAAGTATGTAGAAAGGAAATTAATATCATGCTTCCTTGTCTGTTATACTTTATTGGTATATACATGATGGGATGCAATTAAGACACACCATTTCGTCTTGATATGTTATGATGGAGAGACGCCTTTTGAAAATGTACGAAGGAAGTCATATAAATAACTTGCGGAGATAACCTAGTCAGTTGGCAAAAAGAATGTTAAGAAAGAAACTGTTCTCTCTTTTTCTCCTCTTTCCGTGAAAGAATAAAATGTATTCTATTACTGCTTTGAGAAGACAATTGGCATTAACGTTGTGGAAATTGGATGTTTCCTCGTGATTGCATTCAGACCATCGTGAAGTCATACCGTCCGTCGTTCGCTCGTGATTCAACGTTTATTCCAAAGTAAATTGTTCATACGCATTAAAGAGGTTAGTCGTTTCTTCCGCCGACTTACTTCCTACACTTGTCCTTCATTATTCTCTTTCATCAGGTATGTCCTGATATTCTAACCAGTTTGCTTGCATAACCTACGACCCCCCAGTAAACTTGATCTGGACATCTTCGCGGAAGTCTTTGGCTCGTGCTGCTTTTTTATTTTCTTTTTTTTTGGGACAGGAGGAACCAGCTTGCAGCTAATAGCCGTGCCGTAAACCCCCCAATGACACTAGCGCAAGACCCACCACCACGGCGTCATGCTAACTGTTTTGTTCTCTCTGTCTTTGGTCTTTCTAGCATAATCGTTAAAACTGTGGTGGGATGACTGGAGGGATAAATTGCTCTTCGGCCATGGCATCAGTCCAGCAAAAAGTAGATACTCGAGACATAAAATCAGGAAAGTTAAAAAGATATTTATGGATAACAAATGCACAGAAACCTCACCATTCACACGTTCTAAGGTGACCGAATCTGTTTATTTGTACATGTTGTGCCAGTTAGATAAATACTTTTCAGGTTCCTCTCGCTTGTAATATATGGGCAAATTGGATGAGGACATGGGATACCGGATACGCCCCCGATCTACAAGAGCAAGTTTGCGTTTTCCCTGTTAACCACAAACTTATCTTGTTTGTGCTTCACTTCACGCCCTTCTTTTCCATTCAAATCCACATGGCAATAATTCGACCTTGTTTTCCTGTAATTTCTTTAGAACTCATGTGCAATACTCTCCACTTCAACTAGCAGAAAGTTACATCTTTTCTTGAATTCTTCTCATCCCTTGGCATGTATATAGTGGTAATGTTGTTGCTTGGGAGCACCTCCAAAAGCACTTTTGTTGGGTCCGGCAATGCCTTTATGATTTTGCCTCCAATTTACATAAATATATCTAGCGCACATTCTATGTTATGCCAAGGGTAAAGGCTCTTGGATAGCTGGAACTAATTCCTGTAAAGAACATTTCTAAGAACAAGACATAAGAATAAATCCATTACAAGGAGAGAAAATAAAGATGCCTTTTGTTGATAGGATATGAAGGCCCATCCCTTTGCTTTCAATTTCCATCCTCATATCATGCATTAGATTACGCAGAACAATGACCAAGAATCCTTTGTCTACGTGCACTTTTTACATCAAGGATTATATTGATTTTTTTTCTTTCATTGCCAAAGTGCCGACACAAAGGTAATGTCTTGCATGAACAATTCATTCATGTTTGATTATTAAACAACTAATATTCCATTATTGAACTTCTAAATAAAAAAGAAGACTCGAGAATCTAATTTTCAAAAGCACTTTGTGGCTTATAATTGAACGAATGTGCAAGTGACCTTTGGAATGCCTTTTTTTTTCAAAATTGCAAAATAACAGTTTTTTGTGATATAAAAAAAATCAATTACAAGGTTATATGTATAACCTCACGTATTATAGTAGGAACACAACTTTTAAAAAAATGCAATAAGATCTTTCATTTGTTCTATATACTTTCTATTTCAATTTGAAATCTTCCTAAAGTAGGTTTTGCCACCAAACCATGGTATACTTTACTTTATGGTTTGATTGTGCATAAATCTATGCACTGCCTGTGTGGAAGATATGACCTTGTCGAAAATGCAATTAATTACTTGCATTAACTCTATCTAGTTTGACTTATGGAAAATCTAACATTTATGGAAAATCTAACATGTTATTTTTTAAATATTTTTGGGGACAAGTAATGCTGAATTAGCGGCAGATTAGATGAAGCCCCAATATTTCTTGAGGAGAAGTGAAGTCATGAGCAATTAGAGAACTTGGAAGTAAAGCGATGAAGGTTTTTCCTATGTAAGTATCAACTTCAAGATAGTTTTTGTGATTTTCCTACTTGTATCTCATGGGTTCAAATGAACACGTGTAAGCGACCTAGATTTCATCATCTTGCTGGCCTTTCTATATAAAGGAAGGAGTAGCTAATATTTAAGCTATTGACAAAGCACAGTGAGATGTATATATTATACTCACAATCTAAAACATATGGCCGGAACAATATTATTGTTGAGACCGTCTCCTTACAAACTAGTTAAAGGATGTCCTCAGGAGCTCGCAATACATGACCACTACGGTCTTCAATTAAGGTCAAAAGAAGCCTT
This sequence comes from Eucalyptus virginea, assembly GCA_014182375.1. NCBI lineage: Eukaryota > Viridiplantae > Streptophyta > Magnoliopsida > Myrtales > Myrtaceae > Eucalyptus > Eucalyptus virginea. The sequence continues at coordinate 36,328,510 of CM024521.1, forward strand.
TTTTGGATCTTCTATGTGGTCCCTCAATCGGTGACCGTAGCTAACATTTGTCGCCTCAAGATACCATGAAGATGGCAATGAGTCAGCCTGAGTGCACAAAATTTATTTTTTCGACCTTTTTCCTCTCGCTCTCGTTTTGCAGAGCTCTTTCTACCGCCATGGTAGTTTCAATCCACAAACCCTAAACCTTGAACTCCTTTGTTGCTCTTCCTTCATCCTCCCCTTTACCAGGTTCTCGGCTTCCTTGCGCTCGATGGATCATCCATCCGTTATGCCAAATCCCCAAAAGTTCTACCCAATTTCATCTTTTCACCTCAGCTTTAACCTCATCGCAAGCAGAATTTGGCTTCCAATCCTCATCCGTAATCCTCCTTCCTTTCCTATCAATTTCTATCCTTTCTTTTTCATTGGCTACCCCAGAGCATTAGAGGTGCTTCGTCTATGGGTTTATTCCGTATCCCAACCCTTTGTTGTTGCATGCATCAATTGCCCTGTTCCCAACACTCCTTTTCTTGACTAATCTCGATGCCTTGTTTGATGGTTTGTTTGGCGGATTGAGTTTTTCTGTCAGTCTTTCATCTCCAAGCTATGGTTTTCTTTATGGTCTTCTTCTTTAATCCCTGTTCTCCTTGCTGATGCTACCCTGACCTGTCGTGCTGTAAATGGAACACCCCAACTTGAACGAAGATGCTCACCTAGCAGCTCTGTGCTAGAGGTTGGGTCGCCTTTGGCCTGAACAGCAAGTTGAAGTTTGCGATGAGGCTGCCCCAACAGAGAAGTTAGAAGAATGCAAACTTATGTTGGTATGTAAAATCCTGTTGAACCCCTCGATCAACTTACAGGCTTTCCAAAATACTATGAACCGTGCTTGGCGCATGGAAAATGTTGAAATTTCTCACCCTGAACTAGGATTATACGTTGCTAAATTCACTAAGGAAGCTGATAAGCTGAGAGTTTTGGGAAATGGACCCTGGCTGTTCCAACAGCATCTAGTAATCCTCAAGCCTTGGCTACCGAACACACCCCTCCATTGCTACGACTTTACAACATGTGCCTTCTGGGTTCACATACTTGGACTACCTTTAGAGAGATACACTGAGGATATGATCAATAGAGCAGTGAAACATGTGGGAAAAGTGCTAGAAGTTAAATTAGAAAATAGAGATGGTACCTACAGAGTAGGGCGAGCACGAGTAGAACTCAACCTTCAAGACCCTCGAAACCAGGCCAGCTGATTCAAGTACCAAGGAAAAAATACATGGTTAGATTTCTGCTATGAAAAGCTATCCCATTTCTACTATTCATGTGGAATCCTTGGTCATTATGCTATGCACTGCAAAAGTTTTCCTTACGATGAAGAAAAAATGGACAGTAGAGAAAATTGATATTATGGCCAGTGGCTCCATGCTGATGTTAAGGAGCACAGCCCCTTTTGGGTAGCTTTTTATGAGAAGAATAGCGACCGAGAAGATACTGAAGAAATCATACCATAAACTCCTCCGCCATCGAACCTCCTTATGTAAGTGGATCAGGTTAGAAAGGATAAGGGAAAGGCACCTGCCGAACCTTCTCCAGATAAACCTATTCTTACCTTAGCTGAACCACTTCAATAGCGACAGCAGTCAGGCCTTTCAAAAGGCATCTCACCAATTCCGGATGCTGCCCCTATATCAACATACATCCAAGATCAGTCTCCACGAACAGTCGATGATTCCAAACAGAAGAAAATAAAAAGTACACGGTCAATCCCCAAAGCAAGTCCTACAAAGAAAATAAAACGATATAATCCTTATGAGCTGAAACCTCATGGACTGGAAGACTTTGATGATTCGCATCTGATGGATACTCCTATTGTTTCGGCTGAAGAACCAAACGGATGGGCTGTGGTGGCTTGCCCGAATAAGCCACCCCAAGACAAATGAAGCTCATTAGCTGGAACTGTCGGGGTTTGGGCAATCCCCTGACAGTTCGAGCTCTAAGGGCCCTTATGGCCCATGAAAAGCCCCAGCTAGTTTTTTTTTATGGAAACAAAGAATAAGAGTTCAGTGGTGACAAGAATCCAAAAGAGCTTAAAATTTTCAAACCGTTTACTTGAAGAGCCTATAGGGACAGCAGGAGTTCTGTCGGAGATTTCATGAAGTCCTTTACCATTGGGAGGAAACGGGTAAGCACCTTCCGGATCAATATCGTCTGCGTTCTTTTCGTGCTTTTATCGATTCCTGTTCATTTATGGAGGTTGAAAGTAAAGGTTGCACATATACTTGGATTAACAATAGAGAGGGAGAGGAGTTAATTAAGGAAAAACTGGACCGTGCTCTCTATATAACGAAATGGCATCTAACTTTTCTAGTAGCTGAGGTGTTTGCATTACCCGCCCTAGGTTCGGATCACAGCCCACTAGTGCTTACAACTAACGCCAAAAGTATCAAATGGAGAAGAAGATTTACCTTTGAAGCTTTCTGGCTTCGTGAGCAAGAATGCCATCAGGTGATAGTTGATTCCTGGCACTCCAATATAAGGTCCAACCTTACATTTATAGAGAAAATCAAGACGGTTTCAGGTGCCCTTGCTATATGGAGTAAACACAAATTTGCAAATGGTAATCAACAGATCAGTTGTTTGAAACAACAACTCTAGAATATTATTAATCAACAGCACAACCATCACGACAATGCAGAGATGACTTGACTACAGATGGAAATTCAGCGACTTTGGCAACAGAAATAGCAATATTTGGCACTGCGATCCCGCATTAACTGGTTAAGATGGGGTGATAAGAACACCAAATTCTTTCATGCTTCTACTATTCAACGAAGACAAAGAAACCGGATAAGTATGCTACAGAATGCAGACCAGACTTGGGTTCGCGATCAGCAACAGCTAAAGGACATAACCTTCAATCATTTAACTAATTTGTATACCTCAATGGGGCATCGTGATTACGGGCCTATTTTGTTGCAATGCCCTCGAATGGTTACGGAGCAAATGAATGATACACTAATACAAACTGTCACTCAAGAGGAAATCAGACAAGCAACCTTTCAGTTGGGAGCGACTAAAGCGCCAGGGCCGAATGGACTTAATGGCCCCTTCTACCAGCACCATTGGGACATTCTCAAGGATGATCTACTCAACTTGGTTCAAGAATTTTCTGCACTGGCGTATTACAACCTGAACTCAACCGGACAACTATAACTTTGAATCCCAAAGTACCCAACCCAGAACGACTCGACCAATACCATCCAATCAGCCTTTGCAACTATGTGTACAAGATCATTTCAAAGGTATTAGCTAACCGTCTCAAACCTTCGTTACCGGAGTTGATTTCCTTAGAATAATCTGCTTTTGTTAGTGGTTGCCAAATTCAAGATAACATATTAGTTGTGCAAGAGGTCCTTCATCAGCTTAGGATCAGGGAAAAAAAGAAAAACTTTCAGGCAATCCTAAAGTTAGATATGCTGAAGGCCTACGACCGGGTTGAATGGGATTTTTTACAGGATTATATGCTCGATTGGGTTTCAACTCGGTTTGGGTCCGTTCGGTCATGCAGTGCGTTACTACTCCTTCTCTCAGTGTCAGCTTTAATGGAGATAACCTTCCATATTTTCATTCGACTAAAGGACTCAGACAAGGCGACCCCTTATCCCCATATCTATTCATCCTGATGGCAAATGTACTGTCCATACTTATCCAGCAAGCAATGCAAATGGGAAATCTTAAAGGCATAAAATTAAATAGGTGGTGTCCAACCCTCTCCCACCTATTATTTGTTGATGACGCTATTTTTTTCCTAGACGACAAACTACAAGAATGTTAGAACCTAGCGAATCTGCTCAACCAATACTGCTTAGCGACCAACCAGATTGTTAACAGGAACAAATCTGGTATTCTCTTCAGCAAGGCGTGTCCTACTCGGCTACAGGAAAATTTGGCCCGAGAACTCCGAGTTCCTGTGATTACTAAATCTGGTAAATACCTAGGCATACAATCAGATTGGGGAAGATCAAAAAAGGACATATTCACCTGGATATTAGCTCGAGTCAATTCAAAACTAGAAGGCTGGAAGGAGAAATTCATTTTGAAAGGTGGTAAGGAAATTTTAATTAAAACTGTCATCCAAGCAATCCCACAATATGCGATGTCTATTTTTAAGATCCTTGTTTCTCTGTGCAAATCTATTCAATAGAAAATTGCCAAATTCTAGTGGCAAAGTGATAATAACAGTAGAACAAGTATATATTGGAAGCAATGGGATCACCTTACAACTAGAAAGGACACTGGCGAAATGGGTTTTCGTGACCTCATCACTTTCAATAGAGCATTACTTGGAAAGCAAGCATGGCGTCTAGTTCATAACCCGAATTCCCTATGGGCTACACTATTTAAAGGTCTTTACTATAATTCTAGGGATTTCTGACTATTTAAAGGTCTTTACTATAATTCTAGGGATTTCTGGCATGCTGATAAAGGCGCAAGACCATCTTGGGGCTGGCAAAGTCTTCTAACAGGCAAAGACTCAATACAGGATAATATTCAATGGGCTGTTGGAGATGGCCAACGAATCTCAATCCGCGAAGATAGATGGCTTTCAAGCGAAACCATCGGTGGCCCTGCACCCCGAGGTGAACCAAAGAAGGTTGCAGCTTTTATCCTACCAGGTCAATCTATTTGGAATGAACCTATGCTGTCTAATTCTTTCGACGACCAGACAGTGAAAGAGATCCTAGCTATACAGCTTTGTACCCAATGCACAGTTGATCAAATCTTTTGGAAAGGAACTCTAAATGGAGCATATACAGTAAAGAATTGTTATAACAACCTTAGAGCTAAAGCACACATCAATGTACAAAGCAACGGATCATCCTCCTACCAGACCCCTCCACAACTTTGGCGCAAGATCTGGAAAATGCAGACATCCCCAAAGATTCGGATTTTTATGTGGTCTCTATGCCACAATGCCCTTGCTACTCGTGAGAACCTTAATCACAAACATATTATTCTGGATTCTACATGTCAGTTATGTCAAACACACAACCCAGAGTCAATAGAGCACTTATTCCTACTCTGTCCATGGACGCGGATGGTATGGTCTCACCAACAGATTAACATCACACCAGAGGAACATAATATCCATCTATTGATGCCTGGTTAATAAATCTATTAGCACAGAGAACTGTCTTACCTGATTTGGCAACACTCGCGCATATATTGTGGCAGATCTGGAAAGCGAGGAATAACTTCGTCTTTCGCACGGTTCGCCTAGATCCATTACAGGTGGTTCAAACGGCTCTTGCAAACGCCCTTGTAGATCGTCGCCTATATGAAGTGCGACCGGAATCTCGGATCCAATCCTTTGAATCAGATCGGGTGTGGCGAACTCTGGCTCCTAGAACTTTGAAGATCAACATTGATGGAGCATTTATCCCAGCGTCTCACGAAGGCTCTGTGGCCTCGATTACTCGAGATCATACTGGTCAAATCGTTGCTGGATTTACAAGGCATGTCGCGGCCTCTTCAGTGTTGCAGACGGAAACTCAAGCTTTAAAACGCTCACTTAATGCCATGGGAGATACAAGCACTGATTGCAGAAAGGACAAGCGGATCGATCTCTTACCTTGGAATCAGACTGCAAAATCTTAGTAGATGCTATGAAAAACGCTCACTTAATGCCATGGGAGATACAAGCACTGATTGCAGAGGCTGCGGCGCTGCTCCAAGGGTTTCCTAATCTGTGTGTAGTATATTGCCGTCGAGAAGCGAACGAAGCCGCCAACTGGGCTGCCAAAACCCACGAAGCTGGAAGCCTCCCTCCGAATTGACCCTTTTCTATTCCCCCCCTTTTTTGGATATTATCTCTACTGATCTTATGGCAAATAGTGTAAATAATCATTAATGTTATAAAAATATTTCCTTTTTCGACAAAAAAAAAAAAAAGATACCATGAAGATGTGGCAGGTGCATCACTAGGCTCAAAAGATGTGCAAAGAGGAGGCGGCTATTGCTATGATCCAAAAGCAGAGATGGGCATGTCAGAAATGTGATTCACATGATATGATTTCGTAGTAATAAGCAATGGGATAATCTTTCTACGGGTCCCGTCAAATCTGTCTGTCTATTTCTTCCACTGTCCTTCTATGATTGAAAACTTAAAAAAGCTTGGACCATCATTTCATTTGCTTGTTTTTTGACAGATGGGACTTTTCCGTTCTTGACGGTTCATAATATGGACATCCGCTTAAAGATATGCCTGTGAATGCAGACTGTCAAGATTCCCGATGAAAAGGAACAAGAGAAGATTAAAACGTTATTGATGTCCTGTTGTCCAGCGATTTGATGTCCAACAGTTTAGTGCGCTCCATTAAAAAAGCAGACTGATGGTCAAATTGAAATTTTTTTTTTTTTTTTTTCACGTGGGTATGTGCTATTTTGTATATATACGGTATACCTAATCTATATATGGAAAGTTCCGTTTCATATAAAACCTGGAAGATAAACAACTTGATCAAACAAAATATACTGTTAACTAACACAAAATCAAGATGCTTCTAATTCCTAAGAAATGAACATACAAGACTTAGCCCGATAATGAGATTTTTTGCACCAATTTAACAAGTTTTATGATTTAATTATATTTCGTATTAAATTTTAAAATTTCTTGTCACTTATCTTTTTCTTTTTAAAGGGTGATCAATTGTACTTAGAAATAAAGTGAATATGATAATAATAGTATAGGATGGACAGACGATTTCTAGTAAATTTAATTATGAAAAGAACTTTCCTTGTAGTACAGGAAAACAAGGGGCAAAACAGGAAGGAGCGAAACAGGTTTGCTCACCTTCGAGCCTGTGAATGGTGAGGTTTATGTCTGACCAAAAAAAATAAAAAATGGTAAGGTTTATGTTTTATGTGAATGGTGAGGTGTATGTATAAACACTTCTATTTCTTCCGTCCATCATCAATGATATTGGTGCATGTTGTGGGGGGCAAAAAAAAGGACTCATGCTCTCCTTCTTCGCCCGTTAAAACTTAAATCACAGTTTAAATCATCTGGCTCATTAAAGAGAATTATCTGTCATAAGTGTAAAGGATATTTCAAAGGAGGCTACCAAATTTTAGTTTTTGGCTTTATATTAGTATAAATGATTAATATCACTAAAAATTTCAATGGTACCTTTGTGATAAAATTTTCAAATTAATTTTTTGATCACCATCATTGATGTGTCACGAGTGTATCAGTTTATAATTTTTTGTGATATTAATTTAACTTAACAAAAATTAATTAAGGATAAATTTATCATAGATATATTAATTTAAAAATTTTAATAATAAAAATTAATTTACGATAAATTTATCATAAATATATAAAAAAATTCGTAATATTAACTCTGGTATAAATAGATAACTTTTGGAACTTCTTGGTCTGATTTATCTAATTGAACCGGTTGGCAACCATAATCGCACCGATCATTCAACCTTTTTCGAGCTAAAAAAAAGTATTGATAATTCATGACCAGAAACAGTAATCACGTGCTCATGGTCGCTGCCTTGGTGTGGGGGGAATTTCAATGCACAAGAGAATCCAAGGCATCGCTTACCTAGAAAAAAAGCAAAGAGAGATTTGACAACACGTAGCTTATCGTCACGTAGGCAACTCGGCCATCTCTACTTTGGATCACGTCAGATGATCGAAAAGAAATCTGCTTTATTGAAAAGAAATCTCAGAAGAGGACCCGCCACTGCTATAGCGTGCCTGCGTTGCTGGAAAAGATTTCGGTCAAGGAAATCGCACCGATCATTCAACCTTTTCGAGCTAAACAAAGTATTGATAATTCATGACTAGGAACAGTAACCACGTGCTCATGGTCGCTGCCTTGGTGTGGGGGGAATTCAATGCACAAGAGAATCCAAGGCATCGCTTACTTAGAAAGAAGCAAAGAGAGATTTGACAACACGTAGCTTATCGTCACGTGGGCAACTCGGCCATCTCTGCTTTGGATCATGTCAGATGATCGAAAAGAAATCTGCTTTATTGAAAAGAAATCTCAGAAGAGGGACCCGCCACTGCTACCGCGTGCCTGCGTTGAAAAAGATTTCGGTCAAAGGAAGCCGTCTCTGCTTTCTCTGCTTTATTGAAAAGAAATCTCAGAAGAGGACCCGCTGCTGCTACCGCGTGCCTGCGTTGGAAAAGATTTCGGTCAAAGGAAGCCGTCTTGCTTTCTCTGCTTTATTCAAAAGAAATCTCAGAAGAGGACCCGCCCCTGTTACCGCGTGCCTGCGTTGGAAAAGATTTTGATCAAAGAAAGCCAACTCTGCTTTATTGAAAAGAAATCTCAGAAGTGGATCATGCCAGATGATTGAAAAGCAACCTCAGAAGAGGACCCGCTACTGCTTTAGCGTGCCTGTTTTCCTGGAAAAGAATTCAGCCAAATCTGTCTGTCTATTTCCTCGAGTCTCCTTTTATGATTCAAATCTCGATTCTAAGTATGGAATCGCATGCCCACTCACCCAAATCCAACAATATATTTAAAAAAAAAAAAAAATTTATTTTAATTACTTGTTAATTTTGTAGTTATTTTACCAAATATGTATGTAATATTTATAGTTATTAGACATTAATGACTAATTTTATCTCTTGGTTGTGTGATAAGATTAACCCTCTACTTTTTTTTTTTTTCCATTCTAATAATTCGTTAACTTATTTTCTCAATCAAAACAAAATAAACAAACGTAGGGGAATGAGAGAACCGATTGGAGATATCCATAAGAGCCAATAACTTGTTTTAAGAGTATAATTAGATGTTTTATTAATTATTTTTATGATTAAATTAGGTTGACGTTGAAAAAAGATGAATCAAGCGATTAATATTTTAATTTCTACGGAGGTCTAATTCTCCACATGTTTTCGATGTCAGGAAACTTTAAAAGGATCACATTACGACCTTTGAAGAAATTGAGTTTTTAACTAACAAGTATTGCTTATTCGTTTTGCTTTATAGTTTTCAATCCTTAATCAAAATCAATGGCTCGTTATTCAACTCAAATATAAGGCCGAATGAACTTTGTAGGGTTCAATTCAGTTACCGAGTGGATCCATGGAATCTACGGGTAGTTCTCTATTTCAATTTTTCGGAACCGGTCCTTAATGGGTGATTTTCGATTCCAAGGTGGAAACCGTTCATCCATACCATACTCACCCCTATATATACCTCGCCATTCACATAAACGCAAGCCTCACCATTCAATGAACAAACATGCTTGTATCTACTCCTTGTTGCAGTTGCGTAAATACTTGTCAGGTTCATCTCGCTTAAATTCTATGGCGCAAATTGCATGAGGACATCGTATACCAGGTGTGTCCCATGATCTACAAGAGCAAGTTTGCTTTTGCATGTTAATCACAAACTTGTCTGGTATGTGCTTCACTCCATAGCCTACTTTGCTATTCCAATCCACATGGCAATAAGTGCTTTCAGTTTCAGCATTGTTTTCCTCTAATTTCATCAGGACTCGGGGGCAATACTCTCCATTCCATCTAGCAGCAACTGACATCTTGACTCGAATTCTTCTCATCCCTTGGATTCTTATGTCCCTAAGCATGGATATGGCGGTAATGTCATCGAGACATGCCTTTGTGATTCTTCCTCCAATTCGCATGAATATGTCTAGTGCAGATTCTATGTTCTGCCAGGGGTAAAAGCTCTTGGATATCTGGAACTAATCCCTGTGGAGAACATTTCTAAGAACAAGACATCAAAATAAATTCATAACAAAGAGAAAAGAAAAAGGATGCCCTTTGTTGATAGGATATTAAGGTCCATCCCTTGTCTTTGCTTTCAATTTCCACCCCCATATCATGCATTAGATTACGTAGAAACCACGACCAAGAATCCTTTGTCTACCTACACATTTTACATTAAAGATTTTGCTGATTTCTTTTTCCTTTCATTGCCAAAGTGTCGGCACAAAAGTAGTGTCTTGCATGAACAATCATTCATGTTTGATTAATTACTAAACAGCTAATGTTCGAATATAGAACATCTAATCTAATTATTGGCGATAAATTCCACTATTTTTCTGTAGACTTTTTGTGAGTCTTCTAAATAAAAGAGAATATTTGAGAATCTAAGTTTCAAAAGTACTTTGTGATTTAGAATCTATCTAATGTGCAAAAGCCTGGAGATATTTTTGCTAACCTTTTGCAATGGGAAGATACCAGTTTTTGGCGACAAAAGAATTCAATTACAAGGGCAAGTGTATGTCAGCAACACATTAAATACAATATGATCTTTCAATTTTGGTACTCTGGACTTAATATTTCAATTATGAATTTTTCCTAATTTAAATTTTGCCACCATACAAGTAACTATGGTTAAGTTTACTCTATGGTGATTACCCAAAATAAGACTTGTTTGTGCCTAACCTCATGCACCACCTTAATAAAGAATGACAAACCCTTGTCAAAAAGTGCAATTAATTACCTACCTTAATTCTATTTAATTTGACTAATGCAAATATCTAAGGGGTCATTCTTTAATTGTTTTCGAGAACTAGCAGTGTTGATCCATGTGGGGAAAATTACTCAATCGGTTATAAAATATTGTATAAATGTTAATTTAATTATAAAATTTCAGTTTTGTTATTTAATTCATAAACTTTTATGTGAAATTTCAATATAATATTTTCGGTCAATTTTGCTAGAAATTACTTATGTTTAGTCATTGCCAACTGTTTATATGGCATATCACTACATCGGTGATTTTTCGGTGAAAATTTTGATTATATTGGAATTTCATGTCATAAATATTTAAAATTAAATTGACAAAATTAAAAAAATTATGATTAAATTGATATTCATATGATAGGCTTATGACTGATTGAACATTTACCCATATTGAATGCAGTGCTGCATTAAGAAAAGACCCAATTCGAAGAATAGGTGGCGCTAATGTGGCGTTGCTTTAAAAAAAAAACGGGTACTTCAACCACCAAAAAAAAAAAAAAAAAAAAAGCTACAGGTCTCTCTGCCGTGCGCGCCAAAAGTAAATGAACAAGAGGATTACAAGTAAACACCTAAGGATCAACGGGAACCCAAAGTAAAACATATATAGAAAGTCATGAGCAGTAAGGATTGAGATGGAGTCGATGAAATAACTATTCAGAACGTGAAAAATTAATGGGAAGAGGAGAAAAGCGTCGTAGAGCTTCAATATCTTAAAATACTTTAAGAAGTGGAAGAAGACGACGCCCTCAACTATGCTGGAACTTTCCCGAATTTTTGTTCGACTTTTTCAATTTGCAATAGTTCACTTTTAGCTTTCTTATTTTTTTTTTTTTACTTCTCCTCTCCCTGTGCATCCTGTCCATATGATTTCCATGTTTTACTAAATGTCATAATTTGAGGGCCATTAGATTCCAGTAGGCTGTGATTTCCAAGTTTCAATTTTAATTCCAATTTCATTTACGATTGCAGCAGTTTAATTTCATTTTTTCGCTTTAATTTTCTTCATTTTCAGTCGGCAGTGGCATCGATAATTTATCCTAGTCAAATTGCAGATATTTTGATTATTAGCCGTCCGTTAATTTGACCCCACTAATTTCTATATTTTGACCCCAATAAACTACTTTTATGAACAACAAAATTAGCCTCACAAAAACTTTAAAAACCCAAGATACAATAAAAAAAAGGTCAAACTTAAAAATCAACGAGATAAATTCGAGTTACTAGGACAAAATTAAATATAATTAAACTTGAAAGTGAGTTCTCAAAATTTCATTTTTGTGATTGTGCTTTTGAACTTCTCATTAGCGGTTCTCATAACTTGTGAAGGCTTGAATTTGTGTCACAATACATTCAATTGAGCTAAATTTGAAGGGTATTTTTTATTTATTAAGCAACGACACATACGAAAATTTTACGGCTTTCAATGCACTACTTTTGTATTATGTGTAATGAAGGCATTGAAAATTGAAACATTTCTTATCATGTAAATTTAATCAGTGTCCCATAGTCAGTCATTCACAAATAGCAAGACTCGAGCTTTGGGCAATGTAAAGTCAATAATGTCATTGTGGTGTGTGATCTAGTTCAATCATGTGCAAGAGCTATGATCTGAATTGTTATGCAAAATTATGTTTAGTGACTCTTATGTGCATATAATTTGCTGTCATTGTGCATGCGACTGAGTTTAAAGGACGTCCTTGAGTTAGTTTTAGACTATTTGTTTGGTTCAGTAACTAGTATGTTGTAACTTAGCTCAATCGTGAAATATATTCAACAAAAATGAAGATTGTGGATCAAATATATTTTTAAGTTTAAAAATTAAAATGTCGATGTCTACAAATTTATAGATGATCAAAACTTCATGCAGTACTTACATTGCTGTTTATTATTATCTCAGAACACTTCTCTCAGGAGATGACATGCCTTTCGCAAATCCATCTTAATTTGAGAAAGACAAACTTGATAATTCAATCATTTTGTGGTCGAATCAGAATTGCATTTGTTCTTCCAAATCGTCTGAATATTAAATTTACGCTTTGCGCAATTTCGCAGCACTGACAGTTTTTCGGGAATTACTTGGGTAGAACAGTCTGTACCAATAATTTTCTTAATGTGAATGCAGTACAATGTTCAGGAAAGAACTCTGTAGTGGATGTTTTCGCGCGCCAAAGATACTCTTTTTCAAAGAAGTGCTCTTGGTCACAAGATGTTTATTGACAGCTAGAGAAGAACATATCTTCAAGTTGTGGCTGTGCAATTAATATTGGAGAAGCGACACCGCAAAAGAGTTCAACAGACCATCATCTAGCTTTGGAGAATACGATATTCAAGTTTCAGAGTTTTAAGATGGAGAGCGATCATTCGAGCGATCATTCGAGCTATCATTCGAGCATAGAGATTGGTCCTGATGATCAGACAATCTGGGATCAGAGAAGGGCCACATTGACAGAACTAAAATCGGTGAATGGCACACAACTGCAAGCAGAATTCAATTATCGCGAGTATCTGTCGCTTCGCGCCGCTCTTAAAGTAGGCAACGTCGACCAGTTCATTGATGCCCTCAAAAAGTATTCTGACCAAGCGAGGGTCTCTTTGTCCGACATTATTAACATACAGGGTCCTTCTGGGAACACATTGTTTCACATCGCAGCGGGTATCGAGAATGTCGACATCCTCCGAGCCCTTCTCGAGGTCATCCCTGACAAGCTGCTCTCAGTCGAGGCCAACTACCGAGGGGACACTGCGCTCCACGTCGCAGCAAGAGCTGGCAGGATCCCCTCGGCTGAGCTCCTCCTTGACTGCGGCAGCAGCGTGCACATGGCGAATGACGCGGGGAACACCGCGTTGCATGAGGCTGTGAAGAATAGCAACTGCGATTTGACCCGTTTGCTCCTGAGTCGAGGCTCAACAGCGGTGTATCCGGAGAACAAGGAGAGCAAATGCCCACTGTACTTGGCAGTGGAGACTGGAAACTTGGACATTTTCACGCTTCTGATGGAGGCGATGAAGGATAATGAAGTCCCTTGGTCCAGGATGCAAGGCATGTCGCCGGTTCACGGAGCCGTTGTGCACCAAAGGTTAGGTCAGTGATTGTACTTTGGCTCTCACTTCAGTAAATTTATCATTCCGGCCATACACAATTATACGTGTATCTCTTTTAGTTCCATACCAGCCGCTGAACCAGGTCTCACACATTTTTTGTTTTTCTACTAAAATGGTTTTAGTCTTTTTCTAGAGCCTGGATCAATTATTGAAAGTTTCCCATGAATTTTGGCCCAAAAGAAGGTTGGTACGATATCTTTGGAGTTAGGGTCATGGCTAAACTTACCCCCCTGACAAATGTCACCGAGTTAATACTCCAGTGGTCGATATAAGCTATTGTAGATACTACACTACTCATATTATTGTCCAAGAATCTCTTGTAAAACTGGAAGAGAACGATATCATGGATACCCTTGAGTACTCCGATGTGGTAATCTCCTTCTTAGAAATGAATGTCTTGATACTATGAAGCATTTCCCCGTGTCTAGTCGATCACATTTTTGTTTTTTTTTTTTTAAGAAAAACTAACCATTGGCCATGAGCAAGTTCATTCATTTCCTGCTATAATGATGTAGAAATGTTGAAAAAGATGTCAAGGCTGAAGAAAGAGCTATTCAATTTAAGAGATACCGGAGGAAGTACTCCCCTCCATCTAGCTGCATACGTAAATTACTTTGATGGAGTCGAATTCTTAGCTGATGAGTTTGCTTTGAGCGCCTTTGAGGGCGATGAAGAGGGCTATCTTCCGATCCACGTTGCTTGTAAGATGGGTCATGTCGAAATAATCAGCAAGCTACTTCAACATTGGCCAGACCCGGAAGAGTTGCTAAGTCTTAAGGAGGGGCAAAATATACTTCACGTTGCAGCAAAGTATGCAAGGGTCTCTGTAGTGAACTACACACTTGTCAATCTTAACGTTGAGAAGCTTATAAATATGAATGATAAGGAAGGAAATACGCCTTTACATGTGGCCACGTTACAGGGGCGCCACCAAATTTTGTCTTTACTCACCGAGGGTAGAAGAAGAGCCGATCTTAAGCTTGTCAACAACAACAACATGACAGCTCTCGACATTGCCATTGAGCGGAAAAAATTTGATCCTCCAATTCATGAGGTGATGATATCTACAAAATGGATTAACATACTTATCTACTTTTGTTTTTCACTGTTATTTTAGCTAATTCCTTTCTGTGAGTGACGAAAGCAATTGAAATGTAGCATGTGGAATTAAGTTTTAACGATCTGTTTTTCTATTACGCTTTAACCAGGGAAGGATAGAAAGAATATTAAAACGTGTTAGAGCACCCAGAAGCAAAGACATAGCAATTTGCCGGCCAAAAGACTTGGGCCCGCGCAGATTTCCGGAGCCTCAGCATTTGGAGAGACTAAGGAATGTGGCTAATAACCGTATGGTCGTGGCAACACTTGTTAGCACTATGACATTCGCTGCCGGCTTTTCTGTTCCTGGAGGATATAATAGCTCTGAACCAGATGCTGGAATCGCTGCGCTACTGAACAAACCCATGTACAACGTCTTCGTGATTTGCAACACCGTCGCCATGTATAACTCGATAATCACAGTTGTGACACTTCTTCGGGCACAGAGAAATAGTTCGCATTCAGTGCTTTTGGCCATTAAGAAGTCAACGCTGCCGCTGCTCATAGCTCTTGCCACTATGTCCGTGGCCTTCATGGCAGGGGTCTACGCAACCGCAAGCAAATGCACTTGGATCGCTGTTGTCACTTTGATCATCGGAATCATTGCCTTCATCCGTGTTTGGAAATTATACCTTCGCCCGCTTACTAAGTTTTTGGTACCTTTTAATCATAATCGTATTTCCCATTTCTTCATAATATGCTTCATGAATTGTTTTCTACCAATTTCAACATATCGGATCACAAGAGGGGCCAAACGATCTGCTCGCTCGAGAAACTAGGCAATAAGCCACGGCTGCCTAAGTACCCTCTTCAAATCCTCGAAGGTCTGGCGGAACCATTACCAAGTGTGTTTTGTTTTGTTTTGTGTTTTATTTTATTTTATTTTATTTGGGGTGGGGGGAGTGATGGTGAAGATTGAAAAATCGAGTAGACGTGAATGAAAATTTGGGCTGTTATTAAACTATATTTCGCATATCTAACTTTGGTACCTTTTTTTTAAGTAGCTCGGTGCCAAAAATGGATATATGTCTCGCCTTGATAGGGATGTAATTAGGCCCGTATTGATTATTCTCAGGGGACCTCATTTTCTGCATTTCTAGATCTGGAAACATCTCAAATACCTCTCTCTCTCTCTTCCCTCACTTGAACCACCAATCGCCTCCGCTCCGCTGTGCCTCCCACCGCTCGCCGGGACCTCCGTTGTGCTTCCCACCGCTCGTCAGGTGTTCCACCCTGACCGGCGTCCCCGCCTCCTCTTCGTCCCCGTCGAAGTAGCAGCTCCCCTCATCGCTGTCCTGATTGGCCTACCCAGCCATCCTCCTTGATCGGACCTCAAGGCCGGCGCACATGCTGGTGTCCCCTCCGCCGAGTTCAGACACCCTAATCGGCGGTTTGCAGTGGTCCCCGGGAACTCCGATCACTTTAGCGACGACCTCTGGCGTGTCCCCGACCTCTTGTGACCAATCCTCCACTAGCGGTTCAAATTGGGTCCAATTGGATCCGATCCTGTAAACCGGCAGTGCTCCGGCACTGTCCAGCCCTTCTCCGGCGATCCTCGAGGCCCTAGAAGCTTCCTCGACATCCTCAAGGCCTTGTTGAAGCTTGATTGTTGATTGATTAAGCCTAAATCGATCGGATTGTGCAAAAGGTAAATGTCTCCTCTCGAACTCGATGAAGTGATGTTGTTCTAGACAATTAGGGCTAGAGCTCACCCTAGGGTTCTAATTCTACAATCTCAACATGTTTAAGATGTTATAACGGCCTTAGGATAGCTTAGGATGAGCTTGATTGGCTTAAGCATGCTTGATTGATTGGATGAGTTGATTCTGCAATTTTCGGATGCTTGGATGACTGATCTAAGAAACCACTTGATATCAGCTAGTAAACATGCTTTTTTATGTTCAATGTCTTCATGAAAGTCGAAGACGAGTCAAATATCTTTCTAATGAGCCATGGAAAGCCCCGAACAGGCCTCGTTTGATATGGTCTTCGTGTGCCCAAAGTTGAGTCCAGAATTCGCCAAATGTTCGGCTGTTTTGTTGAGTTGTGGTTATTTGTTTATCGATTTTTTGTTGATTTTTGTGGTTTGATTTTGAGGTTGATTCATTCATGAAAGTTGCTTAAAATTGCTTGGTCATGACACATATTTTTTCCATAATTTTTTGAGTAGATTTAATTGGGAAAATTCTCAAAAAATTGTCCTCTGTCTGCTCTGATCTGACCGACCCCTGCCTATGCTATAACTTTTAGAAAATTATGTGTTGCAAATTAGAAAATACATGCTCCATGAAGTTTACTCAGGACATCTAGGATTATAACGTATAAATTTCCTAGAAAATAATAAGGACATCTAATAGGGTAAATTGCTCAAACAACGTGATACATCAATTCTGTCCCCTTGTGACCTGCATTGTTTTTCAATTTTCTCCTGATTTTTGTGGACCTTATTAGACTTAGGTTCTTTCATAAAAAGCATCCGCAAGTTCTGTTCTGTATGTATGAATTTTCCTGGGAATTTTTGATGACATTAGTATAGTGAAACCATTCACGATTCATGAAAACGCAGCTGTATTTTGGACTGATGCTTATTGCTTTGTAATTGTCTTCAATCGAGCTCTTTAAGAGCAAAATTAGGGTAAGGGTCCTTCCAGACATACTTAGGAGACTTAATAAACTTTGTAATGATGTGTAATTTGTGCCAATCAATGATCGTTTGCCCCATGAATGCACATTATGAAGTTGCTGCCATTCTTAGTCTATTTCTAACATGTTTGCATTAGATGGTGATACTTTCCCTATTGATGTTCATGAACTTATGTGATCTTTTGTGTGTCGATCTAGGATTAGATGTCTTAATAAAATTTGTTTGTTGCATTTAGCCCTATGTCATATTAAAATGTCATAATTTTCATGCATCATTTATGTGGTTTAGCAAGACTATCTTCATACATCATGTTTTGCCATGCTTATTGTTAATTTGCGCACTTCTGCGAATGATACCATTTGAGCATGAAATTGACTTTAATTGAACTCGATGTCTCTTAGAAGGTCTTATGATACATTTTAAGCTTTCCAATGACACCAATTTTGTCCCATTTGCATGCCATTTGTCCCATTTTCCATTTTTGTGAAGTTTGCTATGAAATCTGCCATGATTAAAATTCAGAATGCTTGTTCTGCCTTTGCTAAGTCAGACCCTTTGTCATTTTTGTGTGAATTTTTCCGTAAGGATTTTAAGGTCTATTTGTGAACGGAATTTGATTGTCATTCATATGTCTATGTTGTGGTGAGTTTTCAGGATTTTTAGATATCGTTTAACAAGTTGCCATTGATTTGCCCTGATGTCCTGCTGCCCTGCACCATTTCTAATGCATTATTCTGTGTTCTTAGATTTTTATAAATTCATGTGTAACTTATCTTAAGAAACTTCTTTCATGAAAATTGTTCTTTGTTGAGTGTTTGATGTGCTGGAATTTTCTTAGGACCGATTATTTAGTAGTCGTACTTCAATTGCCCGAGTCTTGTATGCCCTCTTTCGACATTCTCTGTTTTTCCTTTTATGACTTATGTCTGTTGTAGGATTTTTAGGAAATTACGCATGCTGAATTGATCCCAATGTCT
Organism: Eucalyptus virginea; assembly: GCA_014182375.1. Taxonomy (NCBI): domain Eukaryota; kingdom Viridiplantae; phylum Streptophyta; class Magnoliopsida; order Myrtales; family Myrtaceae; genus Eucalyptus; species Eucalyptus virginea. The sequence goes on from CM024521.1 coordinate 36,346,832, forward strand.
TCACAAGATTTACTCCTCATGTTCCGAACTTCATATATAAAAATTCTCAGAAAATAAAAATAAAAAGCGTTTTGACATACTTTTTAAAACCCTCAAATATTGCAAAACAATCTGAAATTTCATGTTTTGATTGATCCGAATCCAATTTTCACTCATGTGATGCCTATAGAAAAATCCTTTTTCATATTCTTTGCATTTCAACTTGATATGACTTTATTGAATCCTTGACTGATGTTTAGGATGTTTGTGATATTTGATTAGTTGTGCCTTCGATGGACTCGAGTTCACCTTAATGACTAGACGAGATTCTTGGTTCGACAAAATCTTATCCCTATCAAACATTTTCTTTAAAACATTCCAATTTGACATAAATTTGTCAAATTTTGGATCATATTTAGAACGTCTTCGACGCTTGATCAATTGTGCCCTTTGATGCACCCAAACTAGCTTTGATGGCTAAACATTGATGAAATTATGTCATTTTTAATTGAATATTTTTTAAAAATAATGCATCTTCTTACCAATTGCTCACAAAATCTTTTTAGGCATCACGTGAGTCATATATTGATTGTTTCACTTGCTATGAAATGCATGTGAATGTGTTTGGCGCATGATGGCTGAATAAGTGATTTGGTGTCAGCTCACTAATTTGTTTAATTGATTGAGAATCAAAGGCCCAATGGCCTGCATGCATATTTACTTTTAAACTGTGCATATGATTTTTTTGATAAATGTATAGGTGCGATGCATATACTCATGGGGTACTTTGGATGACATTTAGAATCTGAATTAGAGGTTTGTTAGTATTAGTCACCGCTTGTGAATACAAGTGATGACCAGTTACTACAAACCATCAAAATGATTGGATAGGAGTCTTGGTGTGGCTTGTTGCATGAATAATCAAAGGATAACCACGAGGGCATCCTTGATTGCTCGAGTATTTTTCCTAGGATGATTGGCGTTAAATAACATGCTTGTTGTTTGCCATGAATTACCTATTTGATTGCCATGAGGTCGTTTTCTTAATTGATACTTCAATTTAGTCATAGGATAGAATTAGAATAGGCCCATGGAGGTGGTTATCCTGAAGATTCGGAGATGATGAACGGTCGATGTCCGATCCGACCCTAGTTCTGTATTATTCATTCCTTGATATATGTTTCGGGTTGTCTTGGCATTGTATAAATGCCCAGTGAGTTGTGGGCTCTTCTTTATTTTGCTTTCCTTCCTTTTATTTTAAGATTGCACGTTAGGTTTACTACTTTTCTTAAACTGTCTTGGGTGTTTACTTACCGCATTGTCTTATAAATTTCAATTGTTTACTTTCTTTCCCTTCTTTTAAGTACCAAGTAGAATGGCATGAAATTGACCATCCTCGCATAATCACCTTACTAATTTCTTATCACATGAAAAAGTAAAAAGACACGCATAGACACCTTAGGAAACATGATGACTGTTAAGGTATCAAAAGGTCGTTTAGAAATATTAATGTAACTCAAGTGTCTGAACTTTAGAATCTCTAGTTGTGCGGATATTGAGGAATCACTTTCGACTCTTGATTGGGTTTTCTAGCTGACCTCTAAAAACGAGGCTAGTAGCAATTTCTAGAATTATATTTTAGGTTGTCTAAATACAACTTTAAAATGAATTTATCCGTCATGCGAGGTATGAGCTTTGGAAAGGCTCATGGTTGTGATTGTATGCTCAAATGGTGATGACCCCAACGAAAAGATGAGGTGATGACATTTTGTTGGGGGGACGTTCATAGTCAAATACCTCTTCATTTTACCTTTTATGCCTTTTTGTCAAAAAATGATGCCAATGTAGAGTCACGATAAATTCCGCACGCATTATCATGCACAATGGGAGCTTGGGAGAACTCACGACCATGACCAAGGGACCTTGTTGCGCCGATTCCAATGGATGAGGTGAAGGCATCCTTGGAGTTACGTGCCATGAGGACACTCTCATGAATAACTAGCTGTAAACTGTATCTTTACACCTGTTTGCTTGCTTGATGCTTGAGCGTCGAAGTAGGGTCGCGACAATCTTTTAAAGATTTGTCAATTTAGTTCTAATCTTAATTTTTGGATATTTGGCTAGAAGAATTAAATTAGCAAATAATCGAAAAGGTTTTTTGACTAAATTGGTAAATCATCAAATGACTAAATTGGTACTTTAGAGCTAAATTGATACAATTGAAAGTTTATAATTGAATTGGCTTTCGTATATATGTTTTGTCACTTTTAGACAATTTTCTTGTGAATTGAGTGTATCTACCAAGTGAAGCACTTGATTCAATGGCCAAGGAAGACGAATGTAATTTAGATTTGAGAACTAAACAATGCCTTTAAAAAAAAAAAAAAGAATCAGCGTAATGATTGCGCGCTACCTCAAGCTAAGACTTAACTTTCTTGTGTGATTAGCACGTGATATGGGATGGTTTATAATGCTTATACAAAAAATCTTAATGTTAATAAACTATAATGTCTACTCAATATAAAGACGAAGAACCTCATTTGCTAACTCACAGATGACTCTTCTTAGTTATTGGATTTGGATTGACTGCACATCCCATCTTAGTAAATACTAGATTTTGATGTCATGGATGAAGTAAAATTCAGTAATGTCATGCTAATGTAATGATTTGGTCACAAGAGGCATTTAAATAAATAGATCCTGTGATGATAATTCATGTTTAGATTATAAATTTAAAATGTTTGGTTCTTGTTCTAATCGTGAAACAATCGGAAAATGATTTTGGAACTATTAAATAATTTTGAGAAACTGATGAACGTGAATATAATCATATGATAATGAATAATTTTTTATTTTTTATTTATATCGTAAGTGTTGGGTTACCTTTCTAGTAAGGGAATCACATACCCATTATTGGCAAAGACCTACCTAAAATAGAAATTAAATATGGTTTCGATCCTCTATGTATTGTAATTTACATATTTTGATCCGCTAAGTTTGATTTTATGCATTCAAGTCTTTCAAGTACCTTCATTTGTACGATCATTACCGGCCTTCCATTAAAATGCTAATATGGCGATGTTGAGTTGGAGTATTTTAAATGAAGTGACATCATTTCCACCCGGAAGTTCCCTACGAGGATTGGTATCTTGGAAAACCTGAACTTGCCCCAGAAAATCTTGAAAAACCTGAACTTAAGAAACTACAAACAGCCCTCTAAACCACTTTCTTGTCTCTCAACCCTCAAATCACTCGTTCTTCCCCCAATTCTGGGACCTGCAATTTCGGTTTCCTTCAGCCGCAAAGATCAAAATCAGAGGTAATCTCGACCTCAGAATCATCACTCTTCTACAGTCTCTCAAAAGCTCCTCTGAGGACTAGGCGAAGCGAAGCCAACTCGGGTTGAAGATTCTACAGACGCCTCCGTTATAGGGTATGTACGATAATCTTCTCTGTGCTGTGACAGCAGTCATTGTAAAATTCCATTCTCATTTGTTTCTCGGTTATCTCTGTTGTTGTGTTCTTGACATTACTTCATTACTAATTTTTCAATAAACGCAAAGCTTATAGTCACGTCTATACGATAATTACTGTTGGATTAGAGCTTTCATTTCTTTAGGATTGAACTCCATTGTAATTGTTTTTACGTTCTTCGAAGTCACCAAGAAAAGAACAGAACCTTGCTATGATTGGTTTATATCAAAAGCGAAAGAGAGCCTACATGCGCTTTTTGTTTTCTTCAATCAACTCACACTTTCTTTGTTTTGACGTGAACGCAAGTCCTACCTTATTGTGATTTTAACGAAACACTTACATAATTGTGGCTTCTTCAAGTGGATTGAAAATGAAATTCCAGGACACGTCAAGGACATTATTATGAAGCTGCGTGAGAGACAGGTAGAAAGATCGAAATCAGACAGTTCTGAGTTCAAAGCAAGTATAAAAGAGCCAAATGCCTTGAGGAGCAATGTGAAGGCATTGAAAGAGATCAAAGCGTCAGAATTACCTACGGAAAATGTATACTGCATTCTTGGTGTTTTATCTAGGATCATTACTTTGTACTGTAGTACAATTGGTAAAAGATTATCTGCTTCACATAAATTTACCATTACATAATTGAATACAAGTATAATTCTTGACCTCCTGGCGTTAGGCCATTCTTCAATAGTTCAATGTATTCTTTAATCTGACATTTTTTTTTTTTTTTAAATTTTCTGATTGGAGCTGTTCTTGTTATGCACTTACCATTGGGTTCACAATAACCACTTCTACTTAACTGGAAGCGAAAGAACCATGGGAGTCTTTTTGACTACGCAACAAAAGGCAAATATCTAGTGCCCTTCTTCTCTTCCCTCTTGCATCGAGCAATGAGATAATTCTGGCCCAGGGGATGATATCACTTGTTGGCTTGTCATTCCAAGCTGTTGCAGAAGACAAGTGAATGTATAATTGCTTCATTACATAAAACAGCTAATGGATTGGACACGTATGACTGGCATTAACACAATGCATATAAACAACAAGTAAATGCGTAAAAACCATCACTAATATTAATATTTAGTAGGCACACATAACATTTCTCCGATACTAAATGTTATGATTAGGATTGTGACATCAGAGTTTGGATTTGTATAAATGCCATAGTCAGTAGGGGTGTCCAAAAACCCAACCCAACCCGACCCAACCTGAACACGATCCAAACACGAATTGAACGTGAAACAAGTTGAGTATATGTTTCGGGCCTTAATATTGTTTGGGTACTGATTACAAAACAAGCAAATAAACATGTTTTGGATTGGGTTAGGGTCAAAACATTGTTCGGCCGTGAACACATTATTTACTCCAAGCAATGAAACAATTAGCCAGCCCAATTATGTTTTCTCTTTTTGTTCTTTCCATTTCCCTTTTCTCTAGCCTTGCCCTCACTCTGTCCACGCAAAATTAGAACATATCATACATAATCAAAGTACGTAAGAAGGAAATGAATAACATGCTTACATTTCCTCATTATTCTCGTTCATTGGGTATGTACTGATATTATGACCAGGTTGCTTGCATAAGCTACAAACCCCACTTCCGCCCAACTCTCTCCCCCCCCCCGCGGGAAACTTGATCTGGACTTTTTCGCGGAAGTCTTTGGCTCACGCTGCTGTTTTGTTCTCTCTGTCTTTGGTCTCCCTGGCATAATCCTTAAAACTTTGGTGGGATAATTAGAGGGATGAATTGCTCTTCGGCCATAGCATCAGTCCAGCAAAGAGTAGATACTCGAGACATAAAATCAGGAAAGTTAAAAAGATATTTATAGATCACAAATGCACAGAAACCTCACCATTCATAGGTTCTAAGGTGACCAAATTTGTTTGTATGTACTTCTTGTGCCACTTAGATAAATTCTTTTCAGGTTCCTCTCGCTTGTAATATATGGGGCAAATTGCATGAGAACATAGGATACCAGATACGTCCCGGATCTACAAGAGCAAGTTTGCTTTTTCCCTGTTAACCACAAACTTATCTTGTTTGTGCTTTGCTTCACACCCTTCTCTGCCATTCGAATCCACATGGCAATAATTGCTTTCAGCCTTGTTTTCCCGTAATTTCTTCAGAATTCGTGGGCAATACTCTCCACTTCAACTAGACGCAAGTGACATCTTTTCTCGAATTCTTTTCAATATAGTGGTAATGTTGTTTCTTGGGAGTACCTCTAAAAGCGCTTTTGTCGGGTTGGGCTGTGTCTTTGTGACCTTCCTCCAATTTGTACAAATATGTCTAGCGCACATTCTATGTTTTGCCAATGGTAAAAGCTCTTGGATAGCTAGAACTAATCTATGTAAAGAACATTTCTAAGAGCAAGACACATAAGAATAAATTCATTACAGGGAGTAAAAAAAAAAAAAAGATACCTTTTGTTGAATGGATATGAAGGTCCATCCCTTATTGCATCCTCATATCATGCATTAGATTACGCAGAATGATGACCAAGAATCCTTTATCTACCTGCACTTTTTACATCAAAGATAAGAGAATCCGTCTCGAGCATTTACACCGGACGTTACTAAATTCCTTTTCAGGTTGCCCATGCATTAGGATATCGGGTCGCAATAGATTTTGGGACCTGTGTTCCTTTGGGGAAGCCATCTTTGAGAGACATAGTTGTGTTCAATGGGGAAGAGACGATGCCTGGCCATGGGAGTCGACCGTACCCTAGAGGGGTCAAATTAACAATTGGAACGCATGATTGTTTGAGTTTGATGCGCCTGATTATAAGATAAAACTGTGTGGCATGGTATGTGACGTGTCATAACGATTTGGCCTTATAATCGGGACCTCTGTGATTTATTGAGTTGTTGAGGCGTTTCAATTGTTATGTGCATTAATTATATGCATCTGTGATATAAACTATGTTGACGTGCAGGAAGGAACTGAGGCGAGGTAAGTTCTCTGTTCTAATTGTGTGGTTTTGTGGCTAGAGTGCCCTGAGGTGTATTTTCTTCCTAATAGGGGTTTAGGAGGTGAATTTGCTGAGACATTGTCTCACCCTATCGTTGGCTTAATTTTTCAAATCCTTAGATGGTGGTTGTGGAGGGCTCGAAGCCCCGGAGTTTGTGGAGGTGGAGTTTGAAGGATTGACGTATGTGTTCGCCTATTATGTCGTAGGACAGCTTCTTTTTCATAGCCGACCTTTTTGTGACTTTTGACCAGACTCATTTTGTATCTAAACCTGTTGTTTATAAAATTTGGTTTTGTGAAATGTGCCATGCTTTCCTATCCCATGATGTTTGTTGTCAAAGGTATTTGTTTCGCTTATGCATGTGCATTAAAAATGAATGGGTTGGCGATGCGTCCTGCGAACGTTGCATTTGTATCGACCACAGAGGGATGTGCGCGCGTTTGAAGATCGGGGCGTGACACATTTAGTAGGGTATATGTAGAAGTTGTGGAGAGGCCACTCCCTAATCTTGGGCCTAGATTTGATAGATTTTATGTCTGTTTTGATACATGCAAACGGGGTTTCTTGACTAGTTGTAGAAGAGTTATATGATCAGATGGGTGCTTTTTAATTGTTTTTGCAAGGGGGAATTGTTGGCTGTTGTGGGGAGAGATGCCAATAATCAAATGTTTCCGATAGCTTGGATGGTGGTGAAGATAGAGAACAAGGATACTTGGTCCTGGTTCCTAAAAAATTTAACGGCTAACCTTGAGATAATTGATGGGAGAGGATGGGCATTTATGAGCGATCAACAGAAGGTAATACTATTGTCAATTAATTTATTCCCTTTTAATATTAATCACTTGCATATTTTTCCTGACTTGTATTTATTGGTTTGAATTTTTGTCGGGGAATTATTCCTGCATTGGTTGAGTTGATGCCACATGCTGAGCATAGAATGTGCGCGAGGCATATATACGCAGATTGGTCAAGGAACTTCAAAGGAGATAGGTTGCAGAAGCAGTTGTGGCAGATAGCGAAGAGTATCAACATGGCTGATTTTAGATTAGTCAAACATGTGTTGTTGCAGTTGACAAAGGAAGGTTTTGATTCACTCTTCTAGATAGAAGCTAAGCACTGGTGTTGGGCCTTCTTCAGCGAAGAGTTCAAATACGATATCATTGATAACAACCTCAATGAAGCTTTCAATGGCAGAATTTTAGAGGTTAGGTGCAAACCAATCATTATCATGATTGATGATATTCGAGTTATGGTCATGACTAGATTACATAGCCAAAGAGACGAGGCTATGAAATGGACTAGAGACTATGGTTCTAGGATTGTGAAGAGATTGGATGCAAACATTGATACTAGTAGGTTCTGCTATCCAGTTTGGAATAGAGATAATGGATATGAAATTATTCAAAATCATGATAAGCATGTTGTCAACCTAGATAGAAGAAAGTGTTCATGCCAAGCTTGGCAACTGAATGGAATTCCCTGTGCCCATGCCATTTGTGCTATTCAAATGAAGTAAAAAAAACCTAGATGATTGGTACAAAAAAAGCTCATACCTTGCTACATACCAATTCATGATGCAGCCTATCAGAAACAGCAAATTTTAGGAGCCACAAATCATGAAAGCCCTCTACCTTTGCCACTGAAGAAGCAAATAGGAAGACAAAAAAGGAGACGAAGAATGTAGTAGGAGGATGCATCAAGTCAGAGGATGAGTAGGACTGGGATAAGGATGAAATGCTTCTATTGCCGCAAGGAATGATACAATAAAAAAGGTTGTGAGCTGAAAAAGTAACATCAACAGCAAGATGTAATGGTTGATTTAGTGCTAGGAACATGATTTACTAAATAGCTTCTTGTTGGGCCTACTGAAAGGAGGACAAAAGGCCCTGTTGTAATGCCTATTGAAAGACGGATAGAAAGTCCCGTTGTAAGGTAAGTATCCTCTTTGCTTCAGTAACTTTTCAGTTCATATTTGATAGAGTTTGATAGTTGACCATGTGTATTGGCTTCTCTTGTGTTTTTCCTCTATCATGCACTTGTAATTTGAGAAGTTTTCTCCATTTATTTCCACCATGAAAATGAGTAGATGTTTAATTATTTATTGCAGTTGGTTATAATCTTGATATAATACATTGTTGTAAGGTCTACTAAAGGGCCAAAAAAAGGCCCTGTTGTAGGCTCAAGTGTAGGGACAGAGACTGGAACGGGCATGATAGCAACAACAACAACTAAGTCCACTGTTAAGCAAACGAGAAAAAAATATCTTGTAAGTTGTACATTGCCGTGTTTGTCTTTTATGGGCTGAGATTTAAATTTGTTATGTGTTTCTCAGGTGAGAAGATGAGCAATTGCAAAAGTTGCACATGTTGCTCCCTTATTTGTTACTGCTGAAAATGATACATCACAGCGAACAAGAAGGGCTCTTGGAAAAAGATTAAGGCAATATGGTTATGAGATTTACACAAATGAACGTACTAGAATGACTATTTTGAATGTAAGATTTGTAGGCCTCATGCATTTAATTTGTTATACTTCAATTTATTTGGTTGACAATATCGCTATGTTCTTGTAGCTTGGGAGAACTTCGGAGGTACTTATCTCTCAAGATGGGCGAACTCAAGAATCAAGGGCATAGCCAAAGAAGAGTGCTCCAAAGAAGAAAACAACGAATATAGCTGCAAAACAGCCATCCAAAAAGAATCCGGCAACAGTTCCATCTCAACCAACGATTGGGAGCAATAGTGATCATATGGACCAACATATGACACGTGCTAGAACAAAAATAGCTGCTGTCAAAAACAAGGAAAATGAGGTGACAGAAAGGCTGATTAAAGAACCTACACATCTAGTTTGAAAGAGTGCTTGGATTATGAATCAATTCAAAGCTCCAAGAGGAAAAAAAAGATCGGGGTGTTGTGCATATTGACTAATAAGAGGGTGCTGGACATGGTTTCTTTTTATGTGGTGCTGGATATGGTCTTTTTTTATGTTTTCTTTTTTTAGGAGGGTGTTGGATATTGTATCTTTATTGATGGTAGTTGCTGCCATTGTTTTTTTAAGGGGGTGCATATTGCCATTATTTTTTTTTTAAGAAGGTGTTGAACCTTCAGTGATTGGGGAGTGAAGTTAGACATTTTTCTTTTGTAAACAATCAATAAATAAATACCAATGGTAATGTCTGTTTTTGTTATTTTTCTTGTGTTAGTTTTCGGCTAGTAATGCTAGCAAGATAGTTATCAGTTATGTTGTATAATTTTTTGCTGTTGGTGCAATGTTCTTACGAGGTTGATATTATTTTTAGAAGTGATGTGTGCATATACTGTTGCTGGTTGAAATTGTGGATGTTAATGAATTTGTGGATTCTGGTTGTATGTATTGGTGTAAAAACAAAATGTACCAGCTCGCCTTGGTATAGTTTCTTACATGAGCAATTTTGGGTGCTGGTGCATCTTGTTATATCAACACTTATATGGGTTGGTGCAAGAACAAGATGCACGAGCAACTCAACTGGTGCAAGAAGAAGATGCACCAGCAACCCAACCGGTGCAACAAGATGCAAGATGCACCACGACTAGTGCAAGTCAAGTGACGTTTAAAACTAACATGTTCTTTTTTATTTTATTTTATATATTTTAAAAAAACTTATGCAACACAAGTGATCATTTTGGTGACTGGCACTTAAATGATCACTTTTATAAAGACTTGGTGTTTAAGTGATCACTATTTACAACTTATGTCATTGAAATAGTCAATCGTGAATTTGCCACAATCTCTTAATTTCACCATAGTTTGCAATAATAGTTGTAACAAACCAGCAAACTATTACCAAATAAAAAATGCAACAAACCATTATATCTAAAGCAAAAATAACCAAAACAAATATTGGCAATACACAACTAAGTAAGAAAACTTTTAAGTGCTCACAACTAATGCTTTCCAACTCCAACCTTCCATTTCTACCATAGATTACAATAAAACCTTCTGCTCCATACAAAAATTGTAACAAACCAAAAAACACATTTTACTTATAAATAATCTAATACAAGTGCATATTCCATATCTTTGACTATGGTAGACATACAAACTTCTTCTCATTACTCACTTTACATTTGAATAAACTACACAAAAGAATAACAACACAATTAACGCTCAATAAAAGTTTCTTTCAATTTTCATCATCGAAATCTCCCTCTTCAAATGGTCGACCAGAGATGTTAAACCCTTCATTTGAGCTTGCATTGAGTCGACATCCTCCAACTCGTCCATTAATGTAGGTGGAGGTTGATGTCGGCTTTCAAGTAACTCCGAGATTACCTCTGTCGCTCAATAAGAGAATTTCTTATCAACCCATTTAAAATATTTGCACTTCGAGCTTTCTCTATATTTGCCGCACCCATGGAATCTTCTCTTAGGATTCAACCGAGTCCAAGATGTTCTTATCGGACTAGGTAACCCACAATAACAGTAACACTCACCATCTAATTTGTTTTTGTTTTTGTTTTTTTTTTTTATAGGAATATGAGCCATTGTTGAAGCTTTTGCCCTCCATTTGCAAGAGTGAGCTGATAATTTTGGGAGAAAATCGAAGTATGCACTCAAATTGGAGATTTAGGGTTTTGAACTTTCGGTTCTCTCTCAATTTGGGGATTTTGGGATTCGTACTTGTGGGAAAAGATGCCAAACATCGTTGTTTAGTTGTTTGTATGTTGATTGTACTCTCCGGCAATCCACGTTGACTTCAAAAATTAATAAAAATTGCCACATCGGATTTCCGGCCAACCAGATTGGCATTAGCACTGAAATGATTGCTTTTCAAAAATTTTGGCACTTAAGTGATGCAAAATAAACTTTTGGCACCAAAGTGAGCGTCGTATACAACTTTTGGCAATGATAGTGTACTTTCCCCAAAGACTTGCGTAAACTTTTATAGAAGTAAGATGACGAAGATAAAGAAGAAAACCACAATCTAAAGTTTTGGCTTGTTGGATATCATTCACACTAATATTGGTGGACCTTATATGGTAACGATGTGTAGAAATTTTATTTCAACATAGTCATTAACTACTATTTCTTTTGTATTTGATTTAAGAAAAGTCTGAATGTCTTGACAAATTCAAGATCTTTCGGATTGAAATTAAAAAAATAGTTGGGATAAGTCTTAAAGATTGTCAGATTTAACTGTGGTGGTGGTATTTTGGCAAGTATGGCAATGCTGGATAGTTTAAAGGACCATTTGTCAAATACTTGGAAAATTCTAGGATGGTAACTTAGTTTACCATGCCCGGAAATCTTGAACAAAATGGTGTAGCCAAAAGGCATAATTGTACCATAATGATGAGTATGATTAGTAGGACTAATTTATCCATTTTTTTGTGGGGCGAAGCATTGAAAACAACCCTATATGCATAATATCATGTTTCTACCAAGGTTGTTCCATTGACTCTTTTGAGTTGTGGACTGGATGTAAACCTAATTTGAATCATCTTAAGGTTTGGGGGTGTCCTACAAAAGTGAGGTTATATAATCCAACATTAGGTAAGTTGGACTCTAGAACCACTTGGTGTTGTTTTGTATCTTACCCAAATCATTTGAAGGGATATCAATTTTATAATCCCAATGGAGGTGCTAGAAATATGGAATTATAGACAACGAAGTTTCTAGAGTTCGACATAACAGCAGAGAACCAATAGAGACCACCATGTTTTTGTCTTTTCCTATACAGACAATTATGGAGTCTTTTACACTACAAACTAAGCTTGTTGAGGTTCAGGATACTGTTATTGATACAGTTCCTGATAAAGTTTGTCAAGCTTCTCTAGTGCAGGATGAAGTGGTTGTAGCTCCACTCAGAAGATCTATTAGGGAGAGACGATCAGTTATACCACTAGTCTATATAGTCTGTTTGTGAGAGTATGACTACGATATATGCTGAATGGTCAATCTAGTGATTTCTACAATTGTTTCTTATTCTCAATTAAATGTGTGGTTAGATGCGATGAAAGACAATATGCAATCCATGAAACATAATAATTTTTGGGAACTTGTTGAATTGTCTAAAGGACATAGGTCCATCTGCTGCAAATGGGTGTACAAGACTAAAAAAGTCTGCAAAGGAAAGATTGGAAATTTTAAATTTAGACTAGTAGCCAAGTATAACTCAGAATAAAGAGATGAACTATGAAGAAACATTTTTTCTAATCTTTTTTAAAGATTGTTTTAGAGTGAACATATCATTAGTAGCTTAGTTTGATATGGAATTATACCAGATGGATGTTAAACTGCATTTTTCAATAGATACCTTGATAAAGAAGGCTATATAGTATAACCTGAAGGCTTTGTAGTGGATGCTTTACATAAGCTTATTTGTAGAGTGAAAAAAGTTTATTATGGCCTCAAGTAAGATTCTAGACAATAGTGCTTGAAGTTTCATAGTGTTGTCACTTTCATTAGGTTTTGTTGAAAACAAAGTAGATCAATGTATATATTGCAAGGTTAGTAGGAGAAAATTTATTTTTTTATACTCTATGTAGACGATATTTTCCTTGCGAGCAATGATATTGGATTGCTACATGAGACAAAGCAGATGTTGTCGAGCAATTTTGACATGAAAGACCTTGGTGAAGCGTCTTTTGTCTTTGGCATTGAGATCTATAAGAATTGATCTCGCCGAGTATTGGGTTTATCTCAGAGGGCATATGTTGATTGTATTCTAGAAAGATTTAATATGTAGCATTGTAAGCCATGAATTACTCATGTTATTAAGGGTGATAAACTAAGTCTAGTGCAGTGTCCTCATTCAAAGATTGAGAAAGCCCCAGTGAAGGATATACCTTATGCTAGCGCACTTGGAAGTATCATGTATACTCAAGTTTGCAATGAACCAGATATCGCTTTTGCGATAGGACTTTTGGGTAGATATTAGTCAAATCTAGAACATGATCACTAGATTATTGCCAAGAAGGTTTTGAAGTACTTAAAAGGACAAGAAACTATATACTGATTTACAAACATGCTGCAGACTTTACTAGCTATCAAGATGACAAGAAGTCAACAATAAGATACATCTTTATATTAGTAGGAGGTGCAATATTATGGCATAGTGAAAAATAGAATCCTTTACCATATAAACGGAGTCTATAGCATGTTTTTCAGCTGTTACTCGGAATATTTGGCTCTAGAACCTCATTAAGGAGTTGATCGTATTTGATTTTGTGGATAGACTCATATGGTTGTATTGAGACAATAACTCTTAAGTGTTGTTTGTTAACAACAATAGAGGTCTCGAGGGGTCTAAATATACGACGGTCAAGTTTTTGACCATAGAAAAAGGATACAGAATGATGACGTTATAGTAGAACATATTTTCACAGATAATATGGTTGCAGACCTACTAACTGAAGACCTTTGCCCTTGTGTTCTTGAATGACATGTTATTAACATGGGCTGAGAAGCATTAGTGGATGTTGCTGTTTAATGGGAGTTGTTTTGGTTTTGCTCTAATAAAGTTTACATTTGTATTTTGTTACATTTGTTAATATTTTGACATGTATAAACTCTTTCACATTTAATAAAGTGTTTACGAATGTGTTGTTGTCATGTTGAGTTGATTACATGTGATGGAAATCTTAAGGTATTGTGTAAACCTTGAGTGAAGGTTGGGGGCATTCGGTTATCAGCCTTGAGCATATGTTTTGATTATACATAAAGAAATGTTGACCATAAAGATAAGACATATGTGGGTTCATTAGAACCATAGAGATATTTTTTAGTGGCACATCTGATATCTTGTGACGTTTATGGTAAGAAAATAGTGACCGAAAAAGGGATGACACATAAGGTATTACTCTTTCCGAGGTGTTATCCATTTGCCACACAATTATATTGAATCCATGTTAGTAAATTTGAAAGCACTTGTGATCATGGAAGGTTCTGTGTGAGTACATATAGTTACTGCAATAATTTGGTGTTTGAGACTTTTTGGGATGAGACTAATTATTAGGAATTGTCTCTAGACCGACATAAATGTACACACATATAGTACAGTTTTAATTAATATGGCCAAAGTGAGAGAATGTATGAGTTTTCCTGATGTGGGTTATACTAATTGAAATTGTAATTACCATTTTCCGGGGGTCTAATAAGGTAAGAAATAAGGTTTCTTAATAGTCAAATATGAGCTTGGCTTATGTAGGTTGAGTTGGGCCAGATCCATGATAAGAGAGCCTGGCTAAAATTTTTATAAATAGTACTAAGATCTCTCATCTAATCCTTTTATCTTCACAAAAACACTATCACCTCACATAAGGCAAGCCGTGAGGGGTGATCTTATCGAGCCAGGATCCGAGGGCGATAAAGGAGAAGAACCTAAGCGTTGGATTGTCTTCCTTCTGCTTAAAGAATGATGGATTCCAAATCAGGAATGCAAATCTCTTTCTTCTCCTTCATTATGTTCGAGTATTTAGTTGTGTTGATCCTGGAATACCGTTTTGATGGCCAACACTTCCATGTGCACTTGAGCAAAATTTCTGTATGATGTTTGTGTATACTTCCCTTACATTATCGTTTATGGTCCATGATCTAATTTGTTGTTTATTTATTTTGTTCAAGTGGTGAAAAATAAATTTCATAAGCATCATTATAATCTAGTCATGGATGTATTAAACTATGTTTGTTATACGAAAAATGGGCGAAGAACAACATAAAGCCATAATTTTTTTCCCCTCACTTAAATGCCACATTAGAGTAAAAATCGATTACTTGAGTGTCATTTATGACAAATCATCCCACGTAGATTTTTTATTAATTTCACATCCAACATGGATTTTTCTAATATATATGTGTGTATATATTTAAAATTTTTTATTTACTTTTTTGGGTAAAGGCCACGAAAATTCCCGAAGTGGTACACTTGTGACAAATTTACGCCAAACTTATATACTTTTAACAAATTTACCCAAAACTGATATAGTTGCGATAAATTTACTTTTTGTTAGTTTTCGTTATATTTTACTATCAAATTGTTAAGTTGGATGACACTAATAATTGATTGGTGTATTAGTTTAGGATTTTACTCTTCGTTTGTCTTAGTTGTACCAGTTTTGTGATTTTTGTGATATAAATCAATTTAATGGAGGATATATTTGTCATAAATATATGAATTTGAAGTTTTTGGCGATCAAAAAATTAGTTTAGGGTAAATTTGTCATAAGTCTATTGGTTTGGGATTTTGGTGGTAAAAAAATTAGTTTAGGGTAAATTTGTCATAAGTATACAAGTTTGAGGTTTTCGTGGTATTAAACATATCATTTTTGAATTTTTATTTTTATTTTTTTCATTCTTTTTAAGAGCTGGGGTGACCGTTACCGGCCCCCAAAAGCGGGGCAAAAAGGTAAAGAAAAATAAATATGAAAATTCAAAAAATATTTTAAAAATAAAAATTGAATAAAAAAATTATAAAAATTGTTCATGTCGGTGCCAAAGAGTGCTGGAGAAGCCATGTAGGACAACTAGCGTCCATATCGGATTATTCGACAAGCCGAATAACCAATGACACTTAAATGATCAATTTTTCAAATTTGTAGAATTCGAGTGAGCGAAAAAAAAAAAAAAAGTTATGGCATTTAGATGAGCACTATATGAAAGTTATGACACTTGTACTATTCTTAACTCACGGAAAATTGGAAATTCAATTTTTTTTTTTCCACATTTCAATTGTTGCTAATTGCTTAAAAACAAGTTGACAAAAATGTTAATATTGTTAATAACATATTATGATTATAGATTTGTGTCGATAAAGAGAATATTTTTCTATTACATATATTCTTAAGTGATAGAAACTATCAAATTAGGGAAACCTGTCTTAAATTGTCAATTTCACGAAACTGTAAAATAATATAAGCCGGCCATATAGAGATATACTGAAAACAATCTGTGATACTTTAATCGGTTAGATGTGACAGAACTATACTTTTCTATGCCTAAAGATGTTGACGCCTTATTTAAATTATATCATTCTATCCTCGGAAATCCCTTTAAAAGCAATTCATATTTTATATGAGCAAAAATATTAACTTTTGAACAGTTAACCTGGGAAATATAAAAATGATTAGCATTTTGATATCTTCTTCTAATTAGTGACCAATTGATTTAATAAAAAAATGTTAGCAATATTAGGATATTTAGATATCTCGTAGAAATATTTAGGATATTTCATTTAATTTTCTATATTTATTTTTATTACGCATATCTGATTTGATTTCCTTTAATTTCCTCTATCTAACCTTGTGGATAGGCTCTCCATGTACTCTTTTCTATATATCGAAATATACAAAAAATTATCATAGCTTTCTTCCGCATTACTCTTAATTTGGTATCAGAGTTGACGTTATTGAGGCAATCCTAGTGCCATGCACCCCTGCATAGCAGTAGCAGTAGCAAAGGACCGTCGTAGTGAAATAAATACATCCCTGTGGTCGACAGTGTTCATTCGAGTGCCTTATTCTCGTATGAATAAGTGCCATGGTGTTTGTGTTACAATGTTGGCCAAGTGTCGTCAAGTCGAGCTTTTCTTTTTGATGGAGGTGTTTTTTGACTTTGTGAAGACACGTAAAAGAAAAGAGAAATGGAATTACGAATGTACGTTACTACCCTTCTCTGCCAAGATGCAACATTTGATCTGCAAAGGATACTCCGGGCATGCACAAAGTGAGAGATTGGATTATAAGTAGGAAATTTACGGCTCAAATATGGAAAAAGAAAAAGGTCCGAAATCTTGGCTCAATGCTAATTTAAGAGAGAGAAGTTTAAATGTACGTTATTACCCTTCTATTCAGCGTCAAAATAATTCATTTCATATTTGGAAAAAATCTTGTTGGACGCGTTTGCTACAGAATATAGACTCCGGTCGATTCAGGGAAGTGTAGAAAAATTGATTTTTGACCTTTTGAAAAGCTTGTTGAACAAGGATGGGGTGACCGCTACCATCTCCTGTTTCCGTTTTCCGCCCGGCGTGGCCAAAGATCTGGTCAACCTCCTCTTGCTGTGTGCTGAGTAAGCGTCTTGACTTGATATTATTCTTGAGCAAGCTTCTTGACTTAGTATTACACTTGACTTGTTATATAAGCCTTTGCTCAGCAGGAGATTAAAAAACAAAGAAACAGACCTTTCACTCAAAACCTGCCCAATGAAGAGACTCCTTGCCGAAACAAGCTGAACCTCGGCCTTCGCTCTGGCTGAAAGCTTCACCAAGGATATCCTCATTGAGATACTCTCGAGGCTATTGGTCAAGTCCTTGATGCAATTCAAATGCGTCAGTAAACAGTGGCGGTCGCTAATATCCGACCTGGGATTCGCCAAGTCACATTTGCAAAGGCTAAAGGCAAGGGATATAATTCCTAGCCAGAGAATCGTCAAGAGCAGCCCCCTTCAGACCATAGACCACGAACTGCTAGACAGCGCATTGAGGGCGATGAGGGTTGTTGTGTGGTAAAGTTTCATGAGCCAAGAGTGGATCCTAGCTGGGAGCTCGTTCTCGTGGGGTCTTGTGATGGCTTGGTCTATTTAGCTTTCCATGTCGGATTCCTCCTATATAACCCGATCACCAAGGAGTCTAGGAATTTGCCCGGTTCCAATCTTGTTCCAGGGGATGACTTCTTCCTTGGATTAGGGGATGACTTCTTCCATGGATTCGGGTACGACTCTCCATCTGATAACTGACAAATAGTTTAGGGTGACAGTTGTCGGGTGACAATATTTTCGCTCAAGTCCGGTTCTTGGAGATCATTACAAGTCCAACAAGAAAGCCACCTGACTGTTTACGCCCAAGGAGTTTATTGGAATGAGGCCTTACACTGGGGTGTTGTCGACAAGAGTAGAAGCAAGACAGAGACTGCAATTATGTCATTTGACTTGTCAGAAGAGAAATTTCACCCGGTGCTTTCTTTGCCTAAAGTTAATGGATGCATAGTTTTCGAGGGACTAGGGATTAATGAAGCCAATCTATTTATCTACCACGGGACCTATAATGACCGCTTTGAGGCGTGGATAACAAATGAGTACGGGAGAGGAGGATCATGGACAACATTGTTTAGTGTCTTGAATGAAATACATGGAGGTGTATATTGGCAGATCCCCATCGTGTACACAAGAAGCAGAAAAATTGTTTTCCAGATTGATGTGCACCAAATGGTTTTGTTCAATCCTGAGGATAATACTTACAAGAATTATCCCATCGAGAGTGACAACAACGTCGCATCTGCCATCTATGTGGAAACTCTTGTTTCTCCCTATCTTGGCTGTGAGCCCTCAAGAATCTAGAGCATTCAAGAGTTGTTTAAGGGTAATCATTCCAACAGTGCTAGATTCTGATTTTTTATTCCCGGAAGTAGTTTTGGAACAAAATCGTGTTTGGTAAAATTTTTGTTCAAGGGAATAAATTTCTAATTTTTTGTTCCTCGAAGTAGATTTGGAACAGAATCAAGAATAAAAAAACAAGTTGATTTTTGTTTCTTGGAACAAATCTAAGAATCAAGCCATTTTCTTTTTCATCTACCGCCACTTAGCTGCGATTGCCGTCCGCCACCGTTCGCCGCTCACCGTAGCCGGTCACCGGCAACCGGTCTGACGAGCTCGCCAAGCTAGGGCGAGGTTTGGCGAGCTCACCGGAGGCAAGCCTAGCCACTAGCGGGGCTTGCGCAGCCCCGCTGAGGCCCGCTTGGCCACCGGCAGGGCTCGGCCTCACCGGATCTAGTGAGGCCGAGCCTCGGCTAGCGAGGCCGAGCCCCGCTGGTGGTCGGGCGAGCCTCGCCTAGCCCGGCGAGGCTGGCCTAGTCACCGGTGAGGTTGGCGGAGCCTCACCCGGCCTCTTGGTGAGGCTCGGCCAACGAGGGCCAGCCTCGGCGAGGGCCGCGACGCTCCGGTGAGGTCAGCGGCCCTCGTCGGCGGATCGTTGAACCAGCCACTTGAAGAAGAGAGAAAGGAAAAAAGAAAAGAAAAAAAAAGGAAAAAAAAGAAAAAAGGAAAAAAAGAAAAGGAAAAAGTAAAAAAAATTATTTAATAATTAAAAGAAAATGATTTGGAGTCGAAATTTTAAGCATGGTACCAAATGCAATTCTATTCCAGAATTAGAAATTTTGGATAGTTACCAAACAGCTTAAAATGCTTAGAAATTGTTTTCGGTAACATAATAATAAGGAATCATTTCTGATCGAAATTATTTCCGGGAACATAATCGTTACCAAACGCACCCTAAGTAGGTTTGGTTTTCCCGTTTCCCTTTCCCTTCGAGTTTCCTTTATTTTTATTTTTTTTGGGGAGGGGGTGGGGGACTTGGCCATTGAATGATCTTGTCAAATTTGAAGAGGAAAAAAGACAGTATCGAGAGTCTTATTACAAGATCTGGTCATTCCTTAGTAGCTTCACCATTGTGCTTTCAGTATTCTGTCCTCTCTAGATGTTCGGCTAATCACCTCTTGATGAATTGCCATTCAAACGTCTCTCCTTTGCTAGGATAATTATGACTTCGCTAGGTAATGCTGTCCGATCTGATTTCGTGTAATTTCACCAATCATTCACTGGCACTCGTTATGTTGTGAGCATTTGACGGTAATGTGAATCTTAAAGCAGGCATATAGTAACTTTTTCTAGTGATTGGTTGCGGTGGAACAAGAGAGACAATTCCGACTAGAGAACTGTGAAAGGTGGTTTTCACTAAACCTTAACCGTAAGTGGCCGAAAGCGGAAGGTTCAGGTTCAGCACCTACTAGAGGACGCAGCAAAATCGCTTATTCACTGAGGAACAGAAGCAGAATCCATTCCATACGTGTTGGACAATCCGTTGATTTTTCACCTTCCCTCGAACACTCCGGTTATTCGCGAGCTATGATGGAGAGCGAGACACAATAATCAACAAACTGAATGCGACCTGCTTTTGAAAACACCGGTAGAATTGGACTCATTCTTGCACTGTGAGGGTCAGCATGCAGAAGTAACCGATCTCCATTTGTTCAAGCCTTAGGACAGCATCGTGAGCGTCAATATCTGGCAGCGGAATTGCCACGGCCGATGTCTCGTGGCCACACCGAAAGAAACATTCCCCTTGTTCGAATCACTTTCCAGTGACCAATGCAGGAACCCATTCCAATATATCCCTCCGGTTGTCGGTTGTTCAAAATTGCCATTTCGTCCGGTGACTACCTTCCAGGAATTGGACTTCAGAACCAAAATATTAACCATGTATCCATCGAAACCGCTTGTTATTTCTACGGAAATGTCCACTCAGGAATTTATAATCGTCCGATGAGCAATCGTAGCTTAGTCCACAAAATTCCCGCCCGTTCATACAATCAGCATTTGGGTTTGGGATTTTGCTAGACTTTCCAGAGGTTGGATTCCATAGCACTAACGATTCACCGTCCAAGCAACAGAGTAAGCTTTCGCCACACCCTGCAATCCGGAGCTCGTACCTCGCAAATTTTAGCGGATGATTGAGCGCAGAGCAGTGTCCTCAATGCCGCAAATGATTATCTCCAGGTCCACTGATCGCAAAGGATGTTGAATTCTTCTGCATTGATCTATTGAGATGTAGTTTGGAGAATCAAGGATTGGAGAACAGACAGCGCCACCACTTCCGTGTGCACTCGAGCAACATTTCTGTATGGTACTTGTGTATACTACTTTACATTATTGTTCATGGTCCATAATCTAATTTGCTGTTTATTTCTTTTGTTCAAGTGGTGAAAAATAAATTTCATAAGCATCGCTAGAATCTAGTCATGGGTGTAACCCTGTAACTAAAATCAATTAATTTTTAGACTTTGCTTGTTTTGCAGAAAACTGTCCACTAGAAAAAAAAAAAAAAAAAAACTCCAAATTTTAATCATTGGCCATTGCTTAAAAAATGAATTAACAAAAAATATTTTCATTATTAATAACAATTTGTGACTATAAATTTTTGTTGATAAAGAGTATATTTTCCGTTATATATATTCTTAAGTGATAGAAACTGTCAAATTGGGAAAATATTTTTCAGATTGTTGATTTTTCATGAAACAAATGGAACATTAAAATAATATAAGTTGGACGTATAGAGATACATTGAAAACATTTTGTGGTAGTTTTATCGGTTAGACGTGACCAAACTATATTTTTCTATGCCTTGAGATATTGATGTTCCCATTTAAATTATATCATGTTTGCTATTTCCTTGGAAATCTCTTTAAAAATAAATTCAGATATTATATGAGCAACAATATTAATTTCTAAACGGTAAACATGGGAAATATAAAACAGATTAACATTTTGATATCTTCTTCTAATTAGTATTTACTTAATTTAATTAAAAAACTCTTATTTTTTCACATAAACTTATAAAATTGCATCAATTTTGTTTTTGTTTTTTTTTTTTTTTTTTTTTTTTTGTTTTTTTTTATGCATATGTAATGATTGTGTGGGTTTTAGTACCTAATTAGAAGACCTGATTTTCTAATACTAAACCATGAAGGAAAATTGACAGATCAGTGTCACGACCCTCCCCAGAGGAAGCTGACAGATTGCCAAGTGGGTGCTTCCTCTCATGACCTAGCATGACCCTCTCAAGCTTATCGATCGTAACTTGTTTTTCACATTTTGTTATATAATTTGAACTTTCTCAGCCGTCATTAATCTATTATGGGCCTGGTAGGAACCCGAGTAAGATGTGGGAGCCCGTCTTACTCTAATGAACCATAGACTTATGAATCTTGGACTTGGTTACGCTAAACCTTTTACCCTTTTAATACGTTATCTTTTCTTGTAGAAGTGATTTGCATGTGATCTTCTTAATTTTATTTTTCCTAAATCCTCCAATACATGTAAAAGGTGATCATGCATGGATGCTTCAAGCAGTCAAGATAAAATATCAACAATCAAAGCAATAGGAGCAAGATGTAATTAGATACGAGGAAAGTAGAGACCCAAGCCGTATCATGTAAAAATCTAAGTAAGGCCTTGTTATTAAGCCCCTGCATATGAACCCCGGTGAGCTATAAATAAAGATTAATGTGGACTGACTATAAACAAATCATGAATTCCTAAATGTATGTACCAAAATTTCTAGATGCCTAGATTTATACCGGTAAGAAAGGAGTTGCTCTAGTGGTTTGGCGCAGTCCTTACTGTAAAACAAGAGATAGACCAGGTTATTTACATTCCAAAATTGAATGGGACTAATTGTAAGAATGATCCACCCTTTCGTGTTGAACCAATTGACTCCAATTCATCATGCTTCGTGGGTGAGTTTTCTACCCTTGGGTGCCTTGCCTCATTCATTATCTGCGAAGAAAAAGAGATGGAACATGTTATTTTCATATTCAATAGGATTCTTTTGAGGAACGGTACGCACCCTTTTATGGCAAATTTGATTACTTCATTCTGTCGCCTTTCCTTGGCTGGGGAGAGAGGGATTTGCCCTTATGATTGATTGCGCTTCATTCGGCAGATGTTTACTTCATTCGAATATTCCCTTCTTCTTTTTTGAAGTTGAGCGACGCACTTCAGGCCCCCCTGGCCTGCTCCGTGGCCATTTGCCCGATCAAATACTTCTTACACATAAGCAAGGAACGTGTCATTTGCAAAGGATTGGATGAAGAATTGAAATGAGGTATATCCTTTTTGTGTTCTATCGTGCTTTGTTTGGGAAGTCCCTACACTAGGCGCTCTATCATGTTTGCTTGATAGACCTCTGTTTTGTCTCCGTTATCCCTGCACGCACGAAAGGAGATATCAAATTCTACATCAAGCTGAATGAAATTCAGGAACGAAATACGTCCTTTTCAAAAGTCGGGGTGATTGTTTGTTGTTTCCATTTTTAGGTGACGTGTTTCTTCTTTTGTTTGGGTATCAATTGCCCTATCTCTCTGACCAAAAAAAAAAAAAAAAAAAAAAATTGCCCTATCTGAGTCCCTCTTTTGTCCTATCTACAGATGCGGAAACATTATTCCACACTAAGTCAAATTGAGTTGAGTTTGGGAATGAAATACACCCCTTCCCCAAGTAAGGTGATCATTTGACATTTTTATCTCATTGACATCTTGTTTTTATTGTATTTGCGAAAGAGGAAGTGGTGTCGGTTACATAATCGAGAAGGGGCGAGATTAGGAACAGATATTCCATTTTCATTTAGATGTGGTATCCCCTCCTATTTGCGACCATCACTAATTAAAATTTGACCCAGTAATAACCTCAATCGCAACGGACTTGCTATTACAGAGAATGTAACTTAATAACAAGCAGCCTATGCAATTGGCATCATATGAGTACTGTGTAACTTAAAAAACCTTATAAGTACACAACCCAAGATCTACACGGATCATCATATAAATACCTTTGGGTAGAATACATAATATGTAATTGTATACTCTCTACATGATCGAGAATATATTCTGACCTTTCGTGAATTCACCACCTTTGGGTGTATGAACCATTAGGATCATTCGCTTCTCAACCATATGCTGTGCATGTATCCCTCCATGAACCATTACACAATTAACTCCTTTGGGAGTATGATTAAACATTTTATCAAGAGACATCCCATCATAATATGAGACCAATATTTCTTAAATCCAATCAAGTGTGCTACTTTAGTGGTTACAACCCAATTGAATCATTGAAATTCTCTCATATCAGGGATACAAACTTATGACTTGTATTTACCTTATACATGTGATTTTAGATCAGATGATAGAGGCAATTTGTCACTAAAATCACATGTCATGCCAATCGCATTACTCTATTTGTTAATACACGCTGAACATTACCACGTTATCAATGAAAAGGATATCGTCATTGAGATACTCTCGAGGCCATCGATCAAGTCCTTGATGTGATTCAAATGTGTCAGTAAACGGTGGCAGTCACTAATTTCCAAACCGGGCTTTGCCAAGTTGCATTTGCAAAGGCTAAAGACAGGGGATATAATTCCTAGCCATAGAATCGTCAAGAGCAACCCCCCTTAAAACCAAAGACTATGCACCGGTCAACGGCAGCATTGGTGGCGACAAAAGTAGCACGGTGGTAAAGTTTCATGAGCCAAGAATGGACGATCCTAGCTGGGAGCTAGATCCCGTGGGGTCTCGCGATGGCTTGGTTTGCTTGGCTATCCATGGCGGATTCCTCTTATATAACCCAACCACCAAGGAGTCTAGGAATTTGCCTGGTTCCGGTTTTGTTCCAGGAGATGACTTCTTCCATGGATATGGGTACGGCTCTTCATCTAATGACTATAAAATAGTTTAGGGTGACGGTTCTACAAAATGTCGAGTGGCGATATTTTCGCTCAAGTCCTATTCTTGGAGAAGGATACAATTCTAGCAAGAAAGCCACGTCATTTGATTTGTCAAAAGAGAAATTCCACCAGGTGCTTTTTGTACCTCAAATTGATGGGGACATAGTTTTCGAGGGACTTGGGAATCATGGGGCCAATCTGTTCATCTACCATGGCAGCTATAATGACCAGTTTGATGCGTGGATAGCAAATGAGTATAGTCGAGGAGTATCATGGATGAAATTGTTTAGTGTCTCGATTGAAGGCATACCTGGCTGCAAATATTGGCAAATCCCTGTCACATACACAAGGAGTGGAAAAATTGTTTTCTAGATCGATGTGTACAAGATGATTCTGTTCAATCCAGAGGATAATACTTATAAGGATTATCCCATCCAGAGCGACAACAATGTCGAATCTGCTATATATGTGGAAACTCTTGTTTCTCCCAATCTTGATTGTGGGCCACCCAAAATCTAGAGCATTTAAGAGTTGTTTGAGTGGATTTGGTTTTCCTGTTTTCATTTGCGTATCCTTTGTGGGAGCCCTGGCCATTTTGAGCTATTGAATGATCTTGTCAAATTTGAAGAATAAAAAACACAATATCTAGAATCTATTATGAGATTCGGTTATTCCTTAGTATTTATATCACTGTGCTTTCAATACGCTATCCTCTTGAGATATTTACCTATGAAAAACGGAAGGAAAAACATCAAGCTAATTTGCTCGTTAACTGTCACATGTTATCCAACTTAGTAATTTAATGATAAAATTTAACAGAAACTAACGGATGGTAAATTCATCATAGGTGTACCAATTTTGAGTATTTTGTGGAAAAAAAATTCAATTTGAGTAAATTTGTCACATGTATACTAATTTTGGGTTTTCATGAAATTAATTCCAAATATTTTTACAAATATTTTATGTGTCCAACATATTTTAATGCCAGATGTCCTACCCCACAACATTCAGTAGTGTTTACAAGTAGTCATTAAAGCTTCAAAACTTTAGGAAATATCAATTCTAAAATAAATGTCGATAATGGCATGCAATGCACAGGCTATTGACCTTATGTAAGTTGACCGACGAGTCTTATCATACTATACTAAAAAAAGATGAAGATATTATAGTTTTTGAATTATTACAAAATGTTTAATTAGGCCTACAACTATTGTCAGTACAACAATCTTTGATCAAACAAAGTAGGAGTTCCCGTCGCCGCGGCCAACCAAGACGTGGTCAAGTGCTGCCGGGGATGATCTTGACAGAGCAGGAGTGAGGCATGGAGGAGGAGGAGGAGGAAGGGTTTGATTTCAAGGAGTGATTGACATTGTGAGGTCGCGAGAGCTCGTGGAGGCGTATTTTATCTTCATGAACACGGTCAACAGTTCCAACCATTGGGCTCTGCACATCTTTCTTTTTTCTTTTTCCTTTTCCTGTTTCTTTCTTTCACGGGAAAATTGGATTTTCCCAGGAAATTTCGGTGAATAAGTGGAGTGCACGGTAATTTTGTTGGGATGGGTTTCGTTGCGATTCGAGTGCAAGTGAGTCTCTATAGCGCTTAATATTTTAACATTGGAAACTAGAGCCTGTTTATTGGATAAAAAAGAAGTGTTGATTCCTTCGTCATTGGTGAAATCAGCACCTGACTAAACCAGTTCCTATAATTTCAGCAACTTCATATTTCATTCCGAGTCCCACAACGTCAGTGGCCAAATTAAGAACCATCCACAAATTAAGGACTACAACAGCTCGTGACCCCTCTCACATGAAAAAGAGATTCCATATTTTTTCTAATGGCTATCAATGGCAAAAGAACGCTTCAAGTGCCATAACTTTACCCAAAGGGACACTGAAGTGCCATAACTTACGAAATGTACACTTAAGTGCCACATTTTAAGAAAAGTGGGACACCTGAGTGCCATCTTCGGCGAAGCTGGCCGGAAATCATACATGGCATTAAAATATTAATATCTCTCGCCGATGTGTCTCGCCGGAGAGCTGAGTCAGCTCGAATTCACCCCAAACGACGTCATTTCGGGTGTTCGCCCAAAATAGACCCCTTAAATCAGCGAAAACACCGTCGTCTTCCCCATTTGCCATAAATCTAAAACCCTAAATCGGGCAAAATGCTATTGAAGTCTTTGGAGCCCTAATCCCGCACCCTAATTCGATTTGCCCCAAATTCTACCACCGAATATTGGAAATGGAAAGCAAGACTTTCAGCAGCGGCTCAAATTTCTCTCGCCGAAGCGAAGGAGAAGGCGAGCGTTTCTGTTTCTGTGGGTTACCAAGTCCAAGAAGAACATCGTGGACTCGAACGAATTCCAGGAGAAGATTCTATGGATGTGCCCGATACAAAGAAGGCTCGAAGTGCAAATACTTCAAATGGGTCGATGCGAAATTCTCTCACCGAGCCACATAGGTGATATTGGACCTACTTGATAGATGTCATCAACCTCCATCTATGCTTATGGACGACTTGGACGATATTGACTCAATGCAAGCTCAAGCTCAAGCATCTTCTGTTAACCATTTGAAGAACGAAGTTTCAAAAATGAAAATTGAACGGAAGTGTTACCAAGCGTTTATTGTGTTGTTGTTTCTTTGTCTATCCTACTTTATGATGAAATGTAAAGGACTGGAAGATGAGAAGAAGTTTCTCCAACTGCCATAGTTGTAAATGTGTGGGGAAATGTACTTGTTTTGAATGAATGAATGAATGATTTCGACAGTTTTTGCTTATTCTCAAATATAAATCAGTGATGATGGAATGTATATTAGGTCGATATGTTGTGGTGACTATTTTACTTGAATTGAATGTAAACCAACAGCAAATGTGTAAACTAGCAGCTTCTCTGTTTTGCTGCAAACCACCATATACATAGAACAGACATGAGTGATTACTCGAGTGCTATAAGTTGTATCTAGTGATCACTTAAGTGCCAGTCATGATAGATAAAGAGTCATTTAAGTGTCAAGTTATTATTAAAAGGATCACTTAAGTGCCACTTGTTGTTAAAAGTGAACACTTAAGTGCTAGGTTTTTTAGAATGTGATCAGTTAAGTGGCATTTTTTTTTTTTACACATCAGCTACTACTAGCCACCATCACTGCCCACCACTGGCCACCATCTCCAGCCATCATCACCACCAGGCATCCCAAGCATCCACTTGAGCCACCACCAGCCACCACTATGCTGGTGGTATGTTGCTGCATAAGTTGCAAGTGTAAGGTGTCTTACACCAGCTTGCACCAGCACTACCTAGTGCAAGTTGTGCATATTGCACATACATCTTGCACCAGGTGCAGCAAAAACCTCTAACCCAACCCATCACCACAGCCACCACCAGCCACACGAGCACCCCAGTCACCACCACATATCCACCACCAGGCTTCACCAGCCGCCACCACCAGCCACACGAGCACCCCAGTCACCACCACATATCCACCACCAGAAGTAGCAATAAGTAAAAGAAAAAATAAAAGAAAAAAAGAAAAAAGAAAAAGGCATGCCAAAAATGATAAGCAACAACGGTTGTTCCATTGATTTTGAACATCTGTCTCACAAACTCAATGACAAATGAAGTCTCACAAACTCAACTAACTCAATGACAAACTATTATAAAAAAAAAAAAAAAAAACAAACATCCACAGATGTTTACAACTGACTCCTCAGCCCTACAAACCATATCACATCCCATTTCATCAATTAATATGCACAATGCCTCCTGTTAGTGCTCGTTTTGATGGACTTTGCACTTGAATCATAATCCTTGCACTTTTTCTAACTGGACGTGAGACTTCTTCTTCAGCTGTCTTGGGATGCATTGAGTCTGATGGAGCTACAATTGTCCTAGGCTGAACTGATTCAGAAGGAGCTGCAATTGTTGTAGGCTGAACTGATTCGGATGGACTTGCAACTGGGTTCTTCTTACTCTTCTTTCTTGTTGGCACAGGCAATGTCTTCTTCTTTGTTGGCCCAGCCGTTGATTATTGAGTTCGGCCTTGAGAGATAAGAACCTCCGAACTTCTCCCAGGCTTCAAAAAGAAAACTCAATTATCAACAAAAGTTTGCACTATAAATTAAATTAAATGCAGCCTACAAAACTTACATTAAGAATAGCTGTTCCAAAACGGTCATTTGTATAAAGGCTATAACCATATTGTTTAAGCCTCTTCCCAAGAGCCCCTCTTGTTCGAAGGGGAGCGTCACTTTCAGGTACTTGTGATTGGTTGCCTCTTCTTCTCGCATGTGATTTCTTCGGCTCTTGTGGCTGTTCATCTACAGAAGGGACTTCTTCGGCCAATTCTTCAGCTAGGCGTCTTGTAGATGGCCTTCTTATAGGTGGCTCTTGATTTGGCTTTCTTCTAGTTGTTTTCTAGTTATGCCTTCAGCTTCAGTGACACCTTCGGTAGGCTTTGGTGATGGCCCTTGTGATGACCCTTCTAGTGGCCTTTGTGATGACCTTGGTGATGGATCTTGTGGTGGCCCTTCAGTTGGGCCCTCTATTAGCAGTTGAGCTCTAGCTTGTCTTCTTCGAACCTGAGAAAAAGGCAAAGGACATCATAAATATAACATCAGGCCGTATTAGAACGTAAATGAAAAGTAAACTCAAATCATTTAATTGACCGGGTATTTTTTTTCTTTGCTGCTGAAGAATAGTCGACTTAACTCGGCCCTCCAGGTTGTTTTAGCCAATCCTGCAGCTAGCTGTCTTCCACCTTCGGTTCTTTGAACAGGCCCTTCATTTTTAGGTATAGCGGGGGGCTTCACCAATTCTTCACGTGTCACCGTGACCTGACAAAGACAAAAACATTACATACATGTCACTTATATCTATGTATATATTCATAACAAACCATAAAGCAACATAAACACAATTGTCATGACTTCTTTGGGTTTATTGTCGTCGATCAAGAACAATCGACTCACTTCGCCTTTCTATTTCTCCTTCTCCAACCGTCCCTTCACTAGGCCCTTCGGCTGGCCTCAATTGTTCCTGCTGCTTCTTTAATTGACAACCCTTAATATTATGCCCTGCTATGTGGCAAAAAGAGCATTTTATCGGTACACCCATCCTATTCATCCTACGGTGACATGAGTCATCTCCCTCCGTCATTTTTCTTTTTTTCTTTGGTCTTCCCATTCTCTTCTTTAGTGGCAAAGGTTGAGGTGCTTCGCGATCTGTTGGCTCCCAGAACTTGCTACTTCTAATTGGCTGCAACATGAATTGATACGAAGCAAGATATTTCGGTTTCTTGTACCAATCATCAAGGTAGTCTTCTGTGTTGTGGCCCTTCAATTAAATTGCACATATGGCATGTGCACAAGGAATTCCACTAAGTTGCCATGCTCTACATGAACACTTCATCGTACCTAAATGGACAACATACTTATCGGAACCCTTCATTATCTCATATCCTTCATCTCCATTCCAAATGGGATGACAATACCTACTTGTAGCCAATTTGTCATCCAATTTCTTAGCAATCCTAGGATCATATTGCTTAGTCCATTTTGCAGTGTCATCTCTTTGTCTGTGCAACCGAGTCATGACCAAAACCCGTATGTTTTCAAGCATCGAGATAATTGGTTTACATCTAGCATCTATTATCCTCCCATTGAATGCTTCGCAGATGTTGTTATCAATGTTATCGCACTTGAATTCCTTGCTGAAGAATGCCCTACACCAATGCTTCGGGTCTGTTTGGAACAGTGCATCATAACCATCCTTTGTCAATTGAAGCATCTCTTCTTTGGCCATCCTAAAGTCAGCCATATTCGTCCTCTTTGCTAGCTGTCAAAATTGCGACTGCAACTTGTCCCCTTTATAAGTCTTTGCCCAATTTGCGTATATGTGTCGCGCACACATTCGATGTTCAGCATAAGGCAACAGCTCAGCTATTGCTGGAACAAGTCCCTGCAATAATTGAAAATATTAAAAATGTAAGCAAATGACATGTTGATATCAAAAAGCAAACAAGTGACCAAATTTTTTAAAAAGCAAACATTACCTTTTGTTGGTCTCTCATGAATGCCCACACTGCCCCATTTGTTATCTCTAAATTAGTCATCAAATTTTTGAGGAACCAGGACCAATTGTCCTTGTTCTCTACCTTCACAATAGCCCAAGCCAGGGGAAACATTTGGTTGTTTGCATCTCTTCCAATTGCGGCCAGCAATTCTTCCTTGCACAAGCCCTTCAAAAAACACTCGTCCAATCCTATAATCCGTCTATAACCAGATAAAAAAACCTTGTTTGTATGCATCGAAACAAACATAGAATTTATCGAACTTTGTCCCAATATCAGGAAGTGGTCTCTCCACGACCTCGATATACACTCTACTTCCAGGATTTTGCAGCCTACACTCCCAAGCATAGTCCCACAATTGTCCATATTCACCGCTGTACTGACCAATGAGTCCTTCATCACATTTTGCTTTGATCTTTTACATTGATTCCTAGATATATTGATGCTTACCTGCTCCTTCACCAGCATCCTGAACTGAGTAGTATTCATCTGAGGCATCAGCTTAATCAATTCAAAGAAGTGCTTCGATAACCATGCACTTGTTACCCTTTTATTCTCAAAATTAATGGAACAAGTATGTTCCTCTTGGTAGGCTCTAATCTGGAAAGATCCAGTTCTCCTAACAAATACGCCATAGATCTTCCATGGACAATTTTGTTGCGAACACCTAGCTTTTACAAAGGTCTTAGTGTTTCTAATGAAGTCAATGTTCCTTTGTGCAGCAATGGAGATCTTCAGTATAGCTTCCCTAAATTGTTTAGCATCATGAAATTTCATGCCTACCGACAAAGTAGGAGAGGCAACGGATAGATCATAAGAAGGAAACTTACTTTTCCTTTTCCTTCTATGCACATGTCCTTCATCTTCTTCAAGCTCATCTTGGGAAGTAGCATTCTCGATGCTTTCTTCATAGTCAGTCTCCTCGCCAAGAAGCACCCGATCTCGTAGGGCCTTCGGGTATGTTTGGAACTTCATCGGCTACTTGCAAAGTTGCAAACTTAGCTGTCAAAAAATCCGGCAGAAGTACAGCCCAAGTGCCATAACTTGGCACGGGAGGACACTTAAGTGCCATAACTTTAAAATGGTACACTTGAGTGCCAGTTTTGAAGTTAAATGGGACACTTAAGTGCCACTTCGGTGAAAATCCGACCAAATGGCTTACGTGGCGACTTTTCGGCGAGTTTGGTCCAAAACGGCGTCGTTTTGCACGCCGACGTGGCGGAAAATACAAAACGACATCGTTTTGTGTCTACATATAAATAATAATATAAAAATTAATTAAATTAGATCTAAAATTAATTTTATTTAAAATATTCAAAAAAATTAAAAAAAAAAAATAAGAAAATTTAAAAATTTTAAAAAAAAAAAAAAAAAAGGGGGGAGGTCGAACGGGGCGGCTGAGGGCTGAGCCCTCGCCGCCACCGCCTCCCCGCCGTCGCCGGGAAGGGTCGGCGACGGAGGGGGGAGGGTCGGCCGGGGTCGCCGGCCCCCGGCCGACCGACGGCGAGGGCTGCGAGCCCTCGCCCGGATCGGGCGAGGGTCGCGCCGCGATCCTCGCCCTGCATTTGGGCGACGGCTCGCGGGCCCTCGCCGCCGGTCGACCACGCCTCACGGCCCCTAGCCGGGCCCGGCGAGGCTGGCCGACCCTCCCCACTCCATCGCCGGCCCTTCCCGGTAGCGGCGGGAAGGCGGCAAGGGCCCGCGAGCCCTAATTTCATCACAAGGGAGGGGGAGAAGGGGTCGAACCTGGACGAACGACGATGGTGAGCGGTGACGACGACCAACGATGGTGAGTGGTGAGCGGCGATGGCGACCAACAGCGGCGACTAACGACGGTGACCGATGACCAGCTTTGGGCATGAACGGCGACGGAGAGAAGGGCCTGAGATCGACTATCAACGCGGACGGGGAGGAACGGCGTTTAGGTCATCACACAATGACCTAAATGACGTCGTTTAGTTCAGCGCACTCAATGTGGATGGACGACGTCGTTTTTGTCGTCCACGTCGGGTTTTTTTTTTTTAAAAAAAATTTGCCACATCAGTAAAAGAAGTCGCCGAAAATCACCGGAAAATGCCACGTATGCAATTTGGTCGGATTTTGGCCGGATTGGCACTCAAGTGATCCCTTTTGCTTCGATTTTGGCACTTAAGTGTACCTTTCGTAAGTTATGGCACTTAAGTGTCCCTTTGAGCAAAGTTAAGGCGCACTTGAGGGTCCGCACGCGTCGGCTATCAATCAACACCAAAAGGATATGCATGATAGAACGTACTTGGATCGAATATCATGATAAATTATTTTGAGTTATTCTAGCATCCTTCGATCTTGGATTACTGCTGCTAATGTGAAATCATTACACATGAGTGTAATATATATACTAAACTGAATTTTGGCGATGAAAGTAACGAGTTCTGTGTGGACCTCGCTCAGCAGATTTGACAGCCTGATTGAGGTTAGTAGACGCATTAGCCACATGAAATACTTGCTCGTTGTTGGTCAATGTTGCTTTCATTTATGGTCCATGGAATTGCTCACCCGTCACATGATGTTTGTACTCGTTTGTGGAATTTGTGGTTCATCTTTGTCATTTTCTATAGAGTGGACTTCCAAACTATTCCAAACCTAACGAATAAATGTGGCCCCACTGCTCAATTATTTCAAAACCTAACGAATAAATGTGGCCCCACTGCTCAATTATTTCAAAACCTAACAAATAAATGTGGCCCCACTCCTCAATTATTTCAAAACCTAATGAACATCAACATCTTTATGTGGGACTATCAACAATTGTGGAGTAGATGACTCACGAAGTTGGAACAACTAAAGGATATAGCTCAACTATAGCCGAAATAATAAGGGCGCATTTAGGGCCTGTTTGTTAAAAAAAAAAAAACTTCTGTTTCTTGGAATGAAAATTTCTATTCTTTTGTTCTAGGGAGTGAAAAAAAAAAATAGAAATGTGTTTGGTAAAAACTTTTGTTCTCGAACAAAAACTCTATTTTTTGTTCCCGAATAGACTTGGAAAAGAAATAAGAAATAGAAAATGTAGCTTCTTGTTCTTGGGAACAATTTCTAAAATCAATTTTTCTCTCTTCTTTCTTCTTCCTTTTTTTTTCTTTTTTTGCTGGTCGCCGCCTTGGCCATGGCCGGCACCGGTGACCGGCCAAACAATGGTCAGCAACCTTGTTGGAGCATCGCTGGCCCCCGGAGACGCCGAGCCACGGCGAAGCTTGGCCTCCTTAGCCGGCGTGAGGCTGAGCCTCGCCAGGCCAGGGTGAGGCCGCCTCACGCTACTTGCGCAAGGCAGAGGCTCGCTGGGGCCAGGTTGGCCTTCGGCGAGCACACCAGACATCACCCAGCCGGTCGCCGGCCATAGAAGGACAAAATAAGAAAAATAATAAAAGAATAAAACATTAAAAGAAATAAAAAAAAATCTAAGAATTTTATCAAATGTATTTCTATCCTGAAAATAGAAATTTTGGTAAATTACCAAACGCGTTCTTTTGCTCGTAAATTGTTCTCAATAACGAAACATAAAAATCATTTCTTATCAAAAATTGTTCCTCGAACAAAATGGTTACCAAATGCACCAAACTTCCCAAACATTGATAATTTCTATTTTTTTGTTCCCGGGAGTAAATTTGGAACAAAAATGCGTTTGGTAAAATTTTTATTCCCAGGAACAAATTTCTATTTTTTTGTTCCCAGAAGTAGATTTGGAATAGAATTGAAAAGTAAAAAAAAAGTTGATTCTTTGTTCCCAGAAACAATTCTAGAATCAAGCAACTATTTTCTCTCTTTTCTTTTCTTTTTTCTTGTTCTTCTTCCCTCTTTCTTCTTCTTCATTTGCTACTGTTGCCTCCATTGCCATCCACCGCCATTCGCCACCCACCGCCATTGGTTGCCGGCAACCGGCTCAAGCAAGCTCGCCTGGGAGGCTCGCTAGGCCAAAGCAAGGTTCGGCAAGCTCGCTAATGGCCGGCGAGCCTCGCTCGGCCTCCCGGCCACTAGCGAGGCTCACCCGACTAGGCGAGGTTGGCCCGGCCCGACGAGGCTCGGCCGAGCTCACCTAGCCGTTAACGGGCTCGACCTTGCCTAGCCATAAGGAGGTCGAGCCCTACTCGCGCGCCGGCGGCTAGGCGAGCTTGGCCTCGCCGGATTTGGGCGGGGCTGCTCGCCCAACCGTTGGCAAGGCTCGACCGACGAGGCACGGCCTCGTTGAGGGCCGGCGACACTCTACCGAGGTTGCCGGCCCTCATCCGGCCGGTCACCGGTCATCCCAAGGCCAGCAATCGGTAACTTGATGTATAAGAAGAATAGAAAGAGAGGAAAAAAAGAAAAGAAAAAAAAAGTAATAAAATTATTTAAAAATTAAAAGAAAATGATGAAGTAGAAATTTTGAGTACGGTACCAAACGCAATTCTATTCCAAGAATTGAAATTTTGAACATTACCAATAAAATGCTTAGAAATTGTTCATGGGAACATAATCAAAAAGAATTATTTCTGATCAGAAATTGTTCTTAGGAATAAAAGCATTACCAAATGCGCCCTCAGTAACAATTCCGTTCTCGAGAACAATTTTTGATCAAAAATAATTTTTTTTATTCTATTCCCGAGAATAATTTCTGAGCAAAAGAACGCGTTTGGTAATTGTCCAAAATTTCTATTCTTGTGATAGAAATTCGTTTGGTAGGATTCTTAATTTTTTTTTTTAAAATTTTTAATACTTTTATTATATTTTTCTCTTTTTCTTTCTCCTTTGTAGCTAGTCGTCGGCCATCGTTGTGGCCAAAGGCTGCCCAATTGGGCAAGGTTCGGTGAGCTCACCTGACCTCGCCAAGCCATCGACGAGCCTTGACCTTGCCCCCTTGCTAAATGTGGGGCCAAGCCTCGCTAGGCTACTAGCAAGCCTCAACCTCGCCTAGATCTGGCAAGGGGCTTAGGCGGCATGAGATCGGCCTTACCCTAGCCTGGCGAGGCCAAGCCTCACCATTGTTGTGCAAGGGTCGGCCTCACCTTGGCTAAGCGAGGTTGACCTCACCCAGACCTGGTGAGGCCGAGCTCGCTCAACCACCGATAATGCTTGGCCTTGCTATGCCACTGCTAGGCAATGCTGACCTAGAGGTGGCCTGGCGAGGCTCAGCCATGGCGAGGCTTAGGCTGACAAGTCTCATTGTGGCTTAGCGTCACCGGGGGCTAGCGATGCTCCGGTGAGGTCGTTGGTCATGGCCAAGGCCAATGATCGGCCAAAAGGAAAAAGAAGAAAAATGAAGGGAAGAAGAGAAAAGAGAAGAGAAAAGAAAAAAATTGGAATTGATTTTAGGAATTATTCCCGAAAACAAAAAGTAACTTTTTTTGCTTCTTAATTTTGTTCCAAATCTATTCTCAGGAATAAAAAAACTGATTTTTATTTCTAGGAATAAAAAATTTACCAAATGGATTTCTATTCTTTTATTATTATTATTATTATTATTTTGCTTCCGGGAACAAAACAAGAAAATTAGTTGTTCTCGGAATTATTACCGAACACATGATTTGATCAATCAGATTGATTGCTTTAGAAGCTCCATTGTTGAACGATGGCTCATTAGGAGCTGATTCTGCATTTACTCGAGATTCGTGCATAGACATACAAGTCGCATGTTAGTTCCGGGGTAGCTTTACGTCACTCGACGAGGAGATGTTGGGAGTGGTTGTTAACTGCTGATGGGGTAATTATAATATAAAATATTTTCAAAATTTAAAAAAATAAAAATTTGGAAAAGAACGAAAATCATTGGAAAAAAAGAAGAAGAAAAATTAAACAAAAATCATTTCGAGCAATGAATGTGTCCACAAACAAGTGCCTCTTTGACGTCCGTCATGGATTCACCGACTTCCTTTGCGACGTCCGCCACCTTGGGATCCATCGTGGCAGCCCTCTTCGATCTTCTTGAACATGCAGGTGGAATTGACGAGGGGCCACTGACCACATATTTGGGGAAGGGCTGCCCTCTCACTGCCTAACTATAATTTCTTTACCCTTCTCCTCTCGATTTTTCTTTTCTTAACTATTTTTGCTTTTTTCCAGCTTTTTACTTTTTAAAATTCTGAAAACTAATTTTTTTGTATTAAAATTGCCTTATAAAGTGCAATGTCAGTATATAACCGCCGCGTTACATCTTCATTTATAATTTTAATAGAAAGACCAATTCAAATCACAAATACACAGTTTAGGAATTTAGTTGCACGAAAAAGGTTAAGGGAGCTTATTAAATATTTTGAAATGGTTAAGGGACCCGATGCCTTTATCCCAAAGGGGAAAAAATAACTTGGGATTTCTGCTCTCCCAGGGAGTCTTTAAAAATTTCTGAACTTGATAAAACGTCTTGGACACGCCCTCACCGTGTCTACTAGCTAGTGCAGAACGTTAGGTGGGAAATGGACAACTAAATTTGACTTTAAAGTGAGCCGGCCAAGTTTTTAAGGTATTGGTCGCTTACCAGTTCATATACAAAATCTCAGCTCAGTTTTGAGCACTCATTTTTTCTCTTTAGGGAAGAGAGAGATCTGGAAGTAATAAGCTTCCTAGCCATGATAAACTCAGAGGGTGGATTGAGTAGTGATGATCCACGAGCAGCAGGAGGTGAATACCAAGTGTTCCTGAGTTTCAGAGGACCCGACACCCGTCATGGATTCACAGACTTCCTTTACCACGACTTGGTAGATGCTGGAGTTCGTGTATTCAGGGATGAAGATGATCTTCGCGTTGGCGAAATGATTGGTGGGAACCTTCTACGTGCCATCAACAACTCCCTAATTTACATCCCCATCTTCTCTCGGACGTATGCCTCTAGTAAATGGTGCCTCCGTGAGCTTGCACACATAGTAGACAACGTATCTAAGTCAGTGGGTAAAAAGAGTATCCTTCCGATCTTTCTCGACGTGGAACCTGAGGATGTTAAGCTTAAGACTCGACGGTATAGGAAAGCCTTTTTGAAGCACGAGAAGGAGTTTCCTAACGAAGTCGAGGCATGGAAAAGAGCTCTTGCAGAGATAGATGAAATCAAGGGATGGAACATGAAAAAGGACCAAGGGTAATACTCTTTTAAGATCCCTACCTATTTCTTCTTTTAAAATCAACTTCAGATTTTGCATCCATGTCGATCTGTAGTCTCACTTATCGAATTATACAATTTGCATCCTCAAACAAAAACTTCAACCAAAATTTTGCATCGTAAATAAACACCAATTAACGAGGACATGTCTTAAGCATTCAATAGAAGCGACAGCATCTTGAGAACGTGTAAAGAATGACTGGGCTGTGATATTGGGGCCTCAAGCTCTGCATAGCTCGTGGGAGGTTAGAAACGAGGCCAAGCAACCTTGATCTGGACCGGGCTGGAGGCGAAAGCCGTTGCCCAGCTCGGAGGTCGGCAACGAGCAGAGGCCTTCGAGTGGCGTGGAGAGAGTGAGAGAGAGAGAGAGAGAGAGAGAGAGGGAGGGGTGCCGGAATATTTGTGCTGGCACATATGTTTTCATATGATGGTGCGGAGAATCAAATGTGTTATTCCCTAATCCGTACACGCATTCCTTATTATCAAGTTAACGCCATGGGAGTTAGGTCTCTTGATTTTCAATTTTGAACACATCTTAATGTGACACGGCTCTTTAAATGCAATAATTTACGTAATCAGATCCATGGAAGAGTTACAAGCATAACTTAAGCAATAGAAGTGTTAACACTGCTATTCTAGTGGCGCAGGAAAATAGTCACAGGTTTGGGGATTATATCTTTCTTTACGAAACTGCGAAGTGTTCAACGGATGACTGTTGCATTTGTTTACATTAACTTGGTTCATAATTCTTCTATTACAAGTGCTGCAAATTTTTTCTAGGCTTTGCTATAAATGCTGAAATTTTCTTGCACGGCACAGCCGCCACTTCGTAACTTTAGCCATCAGGTAAGCCAATACTATAATCTTCAAAAAAATTTATTATCATATATGACAAATATATCAAGTAAATTCTACTAAATTAGCCTATAATATTAATTCAATGTATTCAGATATCATTTATGATGTACTTCGATCTTTTCTAATTAAAATTTTGACAATCCCATGTGTGATGCATGGGTATGAAAATAATATAGTCAACTAATGATAGTGCTTATGTACATGGCAGCCAAGCAGCAATGGTCAAATTGGTCATTGAAAAGGTTTTGGAAAAGTTGGAGGTAAAACAAAAATCAGTGCCTGGACATTTAGTTAGTCTTGATGATCAGATAAAAGAATTGAAAATGTTATTAGATGTCGACCAGCCTGATGTGCGGCTTATTGGAATTTATGGAATGGGTGGTATCGGTAAAACAACTATTGCCAAGATTATCTTCAATCAACTATCTTCCCAATTTGGAAAGTGTTGTAGCTTCCTTGAGGACATTCGAGAAAGCTCATTAACCAAGGAGGGCATGGTCCAATTGCGGAAGAAATTACTATCCGACATTGTTGGTTCTAGATCTGCAGAAAAATTTGAGGATATTGAACAAGGAATGCGGAGGATTGGAGAAACACTCCACACTAAGGTCTTAGTGGTTTTGGATGACGTTGATAATAAAGAGCACATTAAGAAACTGATAGGAAATAATTCTTTACATTCAGGATCTAGAATAATCATTACAACAAGAAACACGGCGATTTTGCAAGTTGAGGGATTTAAAGGTGAAATCCTACAATATGAGATGCTAAAGATGGATTATGGTCCTGCACTTCAGCTTTTTTGCCGGCATGCCTTTGGTAGAGACTATACTTCTGATGATTATCATGGGCTTTCAAATGAAATTGTCGCAAGTACGGGAGGGCTTCCTTTGGCCATTGAAGTGATAGGTTCATTACTTAATGGGAAAAACAAAGCATTTTGGGAAGAGACATCAGTCAGGTTAAGAAGTGTACCGGAGAAAGAGATTCTAAAGAAGCTTAGAATTAGCTATGATGACCTAGACGAATATCAACAGCAAATTTTTCTTGATATAGCATGCTTCTTTTTTAATGAGAATAAGACCAATGCAATTTACATGTGGGCTGATTGTCAATTTTACCCCGAAAGAGCAATTGATGTCCTTACCTGCAGATGCTTGATAAAAATATTAGACAATGATAAGTTTTGGATGCATGGTCAACTAATAGACTTGGGAAGGCACATTGTTCGTCAAGAAAGTCTAAGTGACCTTGGAAAGCGGAGCAGGTTATGGATTGCAAAAGAGGCCTATGATATCATAAGAAGTGAAGAGGTTAGTAAGAAATGTCTCATTTTAAAATAGAAGTTATATATCCCGGGATTTAGGATTCCCTTTTATTTAGGATCTTCATTTTTTTTTTTTGCCCATTTCGAGTTGTTAAAAATAGTGGTTGGAAGTTGAAAACCTTTTTTCACATCATTGCAAAATTCAACTTGCAGAGGAAGGACAAGGTTCAAGCACTTGAGATAGATGGACTAGAAGATTACATAGAGATTACAAATGAACAGTTTGAAAGGTTACAAAGCCTAAGATTCCTCAAGTTAGGCTTTGGAACTTTTGTTGGGGATTTTGCAAGTTGCCATTCAAAGTTGAGATGGATTTCTTGGTATTCTCCTCATGATGATTTTAGGGCGGACAATATGTATTTCGATCATCTTCTTGTTTTCAAACTTGAAGATAATAGCTTCACAGATGATTCGAAAGCCTGGGACTTGATCAAGGTAAATTACATGTTTTAATTCTAGTATGACAATCCCAATGTGCATTATGCAATGGTTCTTACATTTGACATGCCATCTGTTTTTACAGAGGGCACGAAATTTGAAAGTTCTATCTCTTACGTGGTGTTTAGGCATAACGACAATCCCAGACTTCTCTAAATGCTTGGGTTTAGAGAGTTTGACTCTTGCACATTGTTACAACCTGAAGAGAATTGAAAGCTTCATTAGAGACCTACAATCATTGATTGTATTAGAGATTGAAGGGTGCATGGATCTTATAGACTTGCCTGAAGAAGTGGGGTCACTAGTGAAGCTCAAACGCTTCTCATTGGAAGGATGCTCTGGTTTGAGAGAACTTCCAGTCTCGCTTGGGAATTTAACCTCATTGATAGAATTAAACTTATCGCATACAACCATTGCTAGAATTCCAAACTCCATCCAAAGACTAGTGAAACTTGAGTCTTTTCTTTTAACACACACGAGAATAAGGGAACTTCCCAACTTCATTGGAGAGTTAAAATCATTACGCATACTACATTTATCAAGAAAAGGATCATATTCTATGATGAATCATGTTTGGCAGTTACCTAGTGGCATCATTATGTTGGAAAATCTTGAAGAGCTAGATCTCTCAGGGCGTTCTGAAATGAAAGGTGAAATTCCTATTGGAATTGGAGAGTTGTCATCTTTAAGAATCCTAGATTTAAAGCACACTTGTATTTGCGGAATTCCAAGGACAATCAACAAGCTTCGTCACCTCCAAACACTAGACTTAAGAGGTTGTCATAAGATTCAAATATTGCCAGAGCTTCCCACAAGTTTGACCTGTCTACTTCTTGAATCTGAATCATTGCTCTCGGTCCCTAATCTGTTGAACCTTACTAATTTGGTTGAACTACTAATAAGTGATGGCTCGGACAATATAGGTAAATCAAACCTAATCATTAAATGCGACTTAAGGTGGATTGGAAGGATATCTAGACTGAAAAAGTTACATTTACATTTGTTCAACGTCCTTGCACCTCCAGAGTTGGCTTCTCTTTCTAATTTAGAAGAGCTTACTTTGTCTCGTCTAGACCTAGAAAAGCTTGTGCACCTTCCACCGTCTCTACTAAGATTGAATTTACCATTCTTCAGCATCAAGTGGGCAGAGTTGCTTCACTCCTACTTGAGATTGAGAAATTTGTCAAATTTAGAGTTCCATCGTGGTGAAGTGGAAGACATTCCACTCGATGGACTTCCACGACTAGAGAGCTTAACTATTGATGGTTGTAAACTGCTTCAGAGATTATCCATTCCTTTGGAATTGAGGATGCTACGACAAACGTATGTGTCAGATTGTCCAAAGCTACTTGAGATACAAGTTGAGGGTCTTTCAAAATCATTGGAATCTTTTTGCACCACGGGGTGCAAATCTCTTAGAAGAATAGGTGGGTTATCATACTTGAAGAACTTGGAGGAATTGGTCATCCAGCGTTGCAATGCACTTACTACCATTGAGGGCCTTCACGAGCTAGAGTCTCTTAAATCCTTGTATGTTAGAGGATGCACCTCATTGAGAAAGTTGATTGATGCATCCTGCACAAGTATACCGGATGATTGCCTTGTCCAAATACAGGGGTGTGGAGACCTCATCAAGGATTCTAGTCAGAGCTACCCATTTGGAATCTCTTGGAAGCGTTACAGAGAGGAGATTCTTCTAAATACATCAAACAAGGTGCGACATCTTCTTCATCAATATACAGTAGATGTGCGTGAATAGATGGGTTTGAAAATTGATTTGCTTTAATTTCAATTTGACTCTATAATTCCGTAAAAGTACACAAATTGTAACAAGTTAAATTTTATTCTGAAATTTACGTGGACAAAAATATATTTTTCAATCCAACAACGAAAATTTATCAAGGACGATCTTTATATAATGTCAAATAATTAGAGTTCCTTCAACGAGTCCTTTCCAATTTGAAATTTCGTTGTGTAAATTAAATAACTACACCAATAAAAGTGCTATAAAATGTGAATTTTTAAATTAACTCCCTGTTACTTAATTGAGTGTTGAACATTACATTACGTGTTGTGTTATGTGATCATTTTGATGTATATTAGTGCCCTCTTGAACTTTAGTACAGTTGTGCAACAGTCCGTAAACTTTGAAAACTTATAGATTGCCATCCACCTTAGCCCCATAAAAAGAAAAATTATTTTATGTTTCATCCTTTAGCTTTTCAGTCAGCACTGCCGTTAAGTGTTGCCTAAAATATACAACTCATTTGTCTTGACCAAATTTTCTTAACTAAAATTATTAACCAGGCATCATCCTTAGCTTCTGCCTTCTTAAACCATGAAGTAGATGTATTTTGTTTGAAATGAGTGTGTCCCTCTTCATTTAACATTTAATGGCCATACAAATGGACACAACAATGCTGAAACAAAAACGAAAGTTTGGGAAGTAATCTATATTCCTGCTTCAATGTAGCAGTGCCAACATTTGAAAGAATAACATGATTTTTTAAAGTGCGGAGCTATTTTGCAACAGAGCTAAAGTTCAATGGAGTTTTGAGCAGTTACCCCTCATTTTTAATATAAGCGGGACCATAAGAGTCAATAGTTCAGATACCAATGAGCTAAATAAGCACTTCGTTTGATTCAGAACTTCCATAATATGTTTACCCCTTACTTTCAGTAATAGATGACCTAATATTATTCGTTAAGCATTCCGAAGTCTTCGAAGATCAAGAAATAGTTACTTCATACTTTTTATAAACGAAAATTCTTAATGAACAGTAAAAGTGTATGTGGAATATGCATTCTTGTATTTATCTAAAACTATACGTTATATTAAAATGAGTGGAATATGAATATCAGAATATGTGCTCTTGTGCTTGTAAAGTAAGGAATAAAAATCAGAAGAAAATTTAATAAATTAGAGGAATCTTTGCCTCTCTTTTTGGCCAAATATCTGCCCTTTTAAAGCCGCCTTGTTTGTTGCACCGTAATTTCTTGCGTGGCTGATTGTTTTTTCCTTACATTAGTCATTTATCTCTTCTGAGGTTCCTATTCTGCTTCAATTACTTAGGCTGCATATTTTTTCTATTTTAGTAACTTATAACTACTTGCCTT
The DNA here is from genome assembly GCA_014182375.1 of Eucalyptus virginea. NCBI lineage: Eukaryota > Viridiplantae > Streptophyta > Magnoliopsida > Myrtales > Myrtaceae > Eucalyptus > Eucalyptus virginea. The sequence goes on from CM024521.1 coordinate 36,390,432, forward strand.
TTTGGTGTTGGATAGTTTTGATACTTTAATATTGCCAGTAAACTAATTTAGTCATTCTTTAAATATTAATTCATTAAATTGCTTTCATAGATTAGATATTAGTTGATAGATTACATATTTTGTCTTTCTCTTTTGATTTTATTTATTTATTTTTCAATAGACATATTTAATGCACAAATATTATTATAAATTTGTTGATGGTAATAATGGATTATTTGATTCAATTATTGCATTTGAGTTGTGGAGAAGTTAACGTCAAATGATTTGATCAAAGCTGTACAAAAGTAAAAACAAGAACTCGCGAGATTCTACCATGTGTCGCCATATGGAAAAATGATGATGAACAAGGTACAGGTAATTCGTGGTATTAAGCAATAACTGTGTTGTTGTTGGCGGCCTCTCCATTAAAACTAATGTTTGTTTTGTCTCTTTCTCTAATAATTATATCAGAATGTTTGCGCAATTTAATTTAGAGCTCATCATCCACTAGCTTATTAAGCAATAATTGTGTTACACATTATTTGCTACTTTTCTAGTGCATGCACATGTAGTGGGCTTAACTAGTTTTCTCTTTTGGGCCACTAGTGGCCTTGCTATGCGTTTTTGGTACGACAGCATATCGCTACCCCGCGGGATTCACTTTTTTTCATTGTACATGACCATTTCAAAATAAATTAAAGCACATATTTCTTGAACAAATATTCATATACTATGTCAGGATGTAACTTTTATAGGAATGAACATACTAAGTAGTGCAACCTATGACAAAAAGAGACACTAATTTATTTTGAAGCATATTACTTTAGAATAAGAGTGAACGTGTACTATGGTTATGGACCTTTCATTCGAAAAGTGGAAAATAAAACTCCTTTCTAGTCATGCACTAAATAATTAACATTAAAATAGTAGCACATAAGTACAATAATTATGCATAAAGAATGCATTAATGTATTTATAGTGGAAATAAGATGAAGAATTAAAGTTCACTAAAATAATAACATTAAAGATAGAAAGAGAAACGGAACTGGATATGGAATTAGAATAGCAAGACTCTTGCTCTTTTTTTTTCGCTTAAGTTGGTATTGTATAGAATAATTAGTCCAAATGATGATAAACTTTCAAGAAATAACATTGGTAAACCAATCTAATTATTAAATCATCAAGGTTGTAGTGGCACAAAGCATGCTGAGCTATATATATAAAATGTAGGGGCGCTTCCAATTGGGACGTGTTTCCAACATTTTATTTTATTTTACTGTTGGAATGTACCCTCCCCACGGGACAGTAAAATAGTTTTTCTCTATTAGCCGAAATAAGTCTTTCCGCTAACCAATCAGGCAACTTTCTCCCTGTAATGGCCTGAAATTTTTCATTGCCCTAAGTTGTGTAAATGCTTAATTTGAATAAAATAAAGAGGAATTCCCTGTGATTAAGGGAAAAAAAGACCTTGGAGTTCGACTAGAATAAAATTGATTTTCATGTGGAACCGGCCAAATCTTTCCTCAATTCCACAACCATTGATTTTACTATTTACTGGAAATTGACAACCGATTTATATGAAAGAATAACAATCCGTGTACTTGGTTTTCATCCGTCACTTTTGGTTAAGTGTACAACCGGTTTAACCACTGGGGAATGGACATTATGGCAGCGTCCATGGAGGGAAAACAACGAGTATGGAAAATAGGAAAGGACAAGGAAGAGATTGGGCAATTTGCCTACCAAAATGATGTTGTCCAGTCGAGTACACAAAGGTGCGAAGGAGTGGAACATGATGAGAGATCCTACAAAGCTACAAGTGAAGTTGAGGATCAAAGTGACCTTTCTTCCATAAGTATTGAAGACTTGCATTTGTCTTAATTGTGCAGTCCTTAAAGCTTATGTGAAATTGCAACGTGGTCCAGGTGAAGAGGGATAGAACTTTGACAATTACTTGGAAGAACAGGCAGGGGAAGTGGGACCAGATGTGCTTGAATCCCTAGAAGGATCCTGCACGAGGAGGCAGAGCAAGGGATATAGCTTCAAGTTCGAGAAAACAGCAAAGCTTCAAGGTCGGCTGGGGACATAGCTTCTACTTCAAGAAAGGGCGAGTCATCAATTTCAAATTAGACTATATTGCTAATTTTTGTCTTGCATTGCAATCACTGGCCATTAGAATTTCATCAACAGCTCTTTTCTTTTCAACTTCTGATTCCATACAAAATTCACTAAAATTGCTGTATGTTAGCTATGAGAAATCCAGACCCCAGTGTAAGTATCTTACCTCCTGAATTGATTTGTGATCCAATCGTTGCTAATTAATTTTTAACTCTGTACTGTAAAAACGTCAAGAACGACCGTTTTCATGCTTGTACTGCAGTTGTCCATACGAAGTGGCAGGGATCAAATGCAGTAACAACCTTAAAGATGTCTTAAACGCATTGACATTATCGGAACATACTTGGTCTTCGTTCTTCTCTAGGAAAGAAAAGTAAGAGTATCATTATAAACCATACTTAAAAAGAGAGAGAGAGAGAGAGAGAATCTGGAGATCAGCAAATTTCATCTTCATTGCAACGCCCTGCATGGTGTTAGCATTCGCATCGGCAATGTACAAAATGCTGGCAAGTGCATCGGCCTCAAATTGATGGCTTGCATAATGGCCAGGTGCTCTATTGTGACATTGGTTCATAGATCCATTAGGGTAGCCTGATTTTGGATTACGCCCATTGAGCAAATTATCTATGGAACTTGCTCTATCGTAACAGAATAATCTAATCAGCATGTCTGCGAATCATGTTACAATTGTTAGTCTCTGATTACCTTTGCTGATATGATGCGAATCGTGTGAATTATTGTGGTAATCACGTCCAATGTGTCTCGTCCTTTATATTTCAGATACCACCTTATGTGAACAAACTACTTTTCCAGTCACAAGAGAGATGGATGTATGAATTTACGTAATTGCCCTTCTCTGCCAAGATACATTTATTCTGCAGAGGATATTATGGGCATAGACGTAGTGAGACAGCATTTTTTTTTTTTTTTGGTCGATACTGTAACTTTACACTCACTCTCGGACTTTTGTCCCGCTCTTGCAGCGAGAGTCGAAACCCACTCCTGAAACTTACGCGTCCCCACCCCATCCCCCCTTGAGAAAGTGGGGATTTGAACCCCTCACCTCCCCCTTCCATGTTGGAAGAGTGGCTACTGGGGCGAATCCCAGTGGTTGAGACAGCATATTATACGTAAGAAATTCCTGGGGAGAATGTGGAAACAAGAGTTCGATTTCTTGGGTTCGAGGTAGTTTAAGAGAGAGAAGTATGAATGTATGTTGTTACCCTCCTATTCAATGTCAAAACATTCATTTAATAATTGGGACAGTCTTGTATGACAACATTTGCTTCAGACTTTTAGACTCCTTTCGATGTGGGGAAGTGTAGAAAAAATTGATTTTTGACACATTTGAAAAGCTTGCTGAGTAAGGATTGGTTATTGCGCCCTCCGTGGCGAAAGATCTGATCAGTCCTCGTCTTGCTCTTACTCAGTAAGCTTCTTGACTTGGTATAATTCTCGAGTAAGCTTCTTGACTTGGTGGTATGCTACAGTATATAAGCCTTGCTAAGCAATAGATTGCAAAGCAAAGAAACAGATCTTTCACTCAAAACCCACCCAATGAAGAGACTGCTTGCCGAAACCACCCTAACCTCGGCGTCCGTAGTGGCTGAAAGTTTCACTGAGGATATCCTCATTGAGATACTCTCGAGGCTACCAGTCAAGTCCTTGATGCAATTCAAATGCGTAAGCAAACGGTGGCAATCTCTAATTTCTGACCCAGGCTTTGCCAAGTTGCATCTACAAAGGCTAAAGGCAGGGGATATATAACCCAACCACCAAGGAGTCAAGGAATTTGCACAATTCCGATCTTGTTATAGGACTCAAGCACTTCCATGGATTTGATACGACTTCGCATTAGATGACTATAAAAGAGTACAACCCAACAGTACTAATAAATTTTTAGATGGCGACGTTCTCGCTCAAATCCAATGCGTGGAGGATGATACAAGTCCAACAAGAATGCCACCTCACCAACTATGGAGGAGTTTATTGGAAAGAGGCCTTACACTGCCTTGGGGTTGACCAGAGCTGAAACAAGAAAGAGACTACAATTATGTCATTTGATTTGGTAGAAGAGAAATTCCACTAGATGCTTTCAATCCCTAAAGAAGGTGGGGATATATTTTTCGAGGGACCTTGTATTCACGGGGCAAATCCGTTCATCTACCACGGCACCAATAATGACATTTTCGAGGCATGGATAACAAATGAGTATGAGAGAGGAGGATCGTGGACAAAATTGTTCAGTATCTCAACTGAAGGCATACCTGGCTGCAAATATTGGTTGATCCCCCTCATGTGGACAAAGAGCGGAAAAATCGTCTTCCAAATTGATGTGTACCAGATAACTTTATTCAATCCGGAGGAGACTGGTTTATCCCATTCGGGGCTATGACAATATCGAATGTGCTATCTATGTAGAAACTCTTGTTTCTTCCTATCTTGGCTGTGAGTCATCAAGAATCTAAAGCGTTTTAGAGTTCCTTTAGTGGATTTGATTTTACCTTCTTGGTTCAAGTTTCCTTTTTCATGGAGACATCTAGCCATCTTGAACGGAGACAATGTCGAGAGTTTATTATAAGATCTGTTCATTGATCAGTAACTTCATCATTGTACTTTCTATAATTTCTCCTATCTAGATATTCAGTTATTTTGAACTTATTCTTTCTATACAAAATAAAAGATATGAAGTGAGGAAGTATACGGATCCTCCGTTATGAAATAATCCAATCGGAATGTGTTTAATTCATATTACACGTCTTAGTCTGTAATTATCTATGCTAGGATGATGTGAATCGCATAAATTGTTATGGTAATCATGTACAACGTGCCTCTCACCTTTTGATTTTTAGCATACCAGCACCTCATGTGAAGAAAAAAAAGTACTTTTCCAGCCACGAGAGAGAGAGAGACGTGAATGTACGTTATTACCCTCCTATTCACTGAATAAACATTTATTCTGCGAAGTATATTTCGTGAATATGCTATTTCGTAAGCTCACTCGCGCGCGCTCTCTCTCTGTGAGCTCCGCCGTGCCGCCGTCCCGCCGTCGATCCCTCCTTCTCCGGCCCTGCTGGACTCCACACGCGATCGCCGCCGCGCCAACGAGCCCCACTCACCCTCTGTCGAGCGAGCCCAGGATCCGATATGATCTAGGGCTCGGACGACCCTGATATCTCCTGTTTCCATGCGTGGCGAAAGACCTGATCAACCCTCGTCTTGTTCCGTGCCGGGTAAGCTTCTTGACTTATGTAAAGAAAACAACACATCTTTCACTCAAAACCTGCCCGATGAAGGGAGCATTTGCCGAATCAAGCGGGACCTCGGCCTCCGCAGTGGCCGAAAGTTTCGCCGAGGATATCGTCATCGAGATACTCTTGAGGCTGCCGATCAAGTCCTTGGGGCGATTCAAATGCGTCTGTAAACGGTGGTGGTCTCTAATATCCGACCGGGGCTTCGCCAAGTCACATCTGGAAAGGCTAAAGGCAGGGGATATAATCTCTAGTCAGAGAATCTTCAAGACCAGGCCCCTCGAGACCATAAACTACGAATTGCTCGACGGCGGCATCGGTGGCGAGGATGATCGCGCGGTGGTTAAGTTTCATGAGCCAAGAATGGACGATTCTAGCTGGCATCTGGAGCTGGTGGGGTCTTGCGATGGCTTGGTATGTTTATCTGTCATGGGTTATAGCGGATTTGTCCTCTATAATCCGACCACTAAGGAGTGTAGGAATTTGCCCAGTTCCGATCATTTTCGACCAGATGGGTTTCTCTTTGGATTCGGATATGACTCACGATCTGATGACTACAAGATAGTACAAAGCAAGGGGCGGAACGGTTTTGAAGATGCGCAGGTGGTAATATTTTCGCTCAAATCCGGTTCTTGGAGAACTACACAAGCCAAACTAGAAAGTCACCTCTGCCTCTACGAACGATGAGATGGAGTTTATTGGAAAGAGGCATTACACTGGTGTGGCCTCGACCGGAGCAAAGAGAAGGCTGAGGACGTGATTATATCATTCGATTTGTCGGAAGAGAAATTGCAGCAGGTACTTCGGCTCCCTGAAGTCAATCGGAACATAAGTTTTGAGGGACTTGGGGTTCACGGGGCCAATCTGTTTGTGTACCACGGCAGCTATAAGGACTGCTTCCAGGCGTGGATAACGAGTGAATACGGGAAAGGAGGGTCCTGGACAAAATTGTACAATTTCACTACTGAAGGAATATCTGGCTACAGTTTTTGGCGAAAAATCCCTGTAGCATACACAAGGAGTGGCAAAATCGTTTTCCAAGTCGATGTGTACCGGACGATTATGTTCAATCCGGAGGATAATACTTACAAGGATTATCCAACCCAGCGCCACCACGATGTTGAGTCTACCATCTACATGGAAACTCTTATTTCTCCATATCTTGACTATGAGCCATCAAGAATCTAGAGCCTTTTAAGAGTTGCGCTAGTGGATTAGGTCTTAACGTTCTCTACTGAGTTTCCTTTTTCTTAATAAAGAGATCTGGGCATCTTGAGCTGTTGAATGATCATGTGGACTTTGAAGAAGAAGTAATGACTCTGTCAAGTGTCTATTATGAGATCTGGTCAGTCCTTAGGAGCTCCATCATTGTGCTTTTAGTACTCTGTCCTCTCCGAATGTTTGGTTAGATCTCTGCTCAACGAATGGCCATTCAATCATTTCTGTTTTGATAGAATACTCACTTCACTAGCTAATGTTGTCCAATCTCATTTGTGTAAATTTCGCCAACCATTATGCAGTGAACATTCAACTCTAATCCTGTGCAAGTTATTATCTAGTGATTGGGTTGCCGTGGAACATATAAGGGACATAATTCTAACAACAGAACCGTAAACGAAGGTTTCCACAAAACTGTAATTTGACGAAAGTGGAAGGTTCAGGTTCAGCACCTATTATTGGACGCAGCTAAATCTGCTTATTGACGGAGGGACAGAGGCGAATCCACTCAAAACACGTTGGAGATTTGTTATTTCTTCCAAATTCCCTTGAAAGTTGAATACTCTGGTTCAATGCGAGCTTCCAAGGAGAGCGAGAGCCCGTCATTAACAAACTGGATGCAAGCAACCCCTCTGCTTTTGAAAACGCTGATAGGACAGGACTCGTGTGCTCAGGCTGCACTCTGTTACCGCAATCTCTTTAGGAAACCATGCAATTGGCGGCGACAAGCAATCAGCCACCTCTAGATCTCCCCAGTTCATATGCCATGTGTGCCACAGCTTCCTTATGTCCTGACTTCTGCTCCTCCACAATTGTCGCCTCAGCCTCATCTTTTGGCAATTCTGGAGCCAGCAGATGTGGTCAACTTAAGCCTGCAACGACAGTATTGCGATCACTTGATTTCCTGAGGACACTATCTCCCCCATTGCTGCTGCACTTACACTTTCACATTGTTTCCTCTACCTTTGACCCCTCATGAGCATCCGTTTACAACCTCCCTTCAGATAAAAGAAAGAAGATAGCGCCTGGACGGTCAGTTTAGTGGTTGCGTGGTTGCACTTGTTATGAATCACCCCAGAGAGGCTAAGGCAGACATTCATAGTTTTCACAAAATTGGCACAAGTTATGGTTGCTGCAAAAGGTAAAAACAAACTGGAAAAGGAAAACCTCACGCACAACAGTAACAATGACTAATCAACACATACAGAAAGGAAACTTGAACTTATATAAGTTTTCACTCTCTATCCCCATAGAGCGAATCATAAGATTGTCTGAGCAAGCGCAGTCCATTGAATTGGACTACATTTCTATTTTTGTCTAGTACAACTATCATCGGCCATTAGATTTCATCAACAACTGTTTCTTTTTCAACTTCTGATAACATAATTTCACTTTCGGATTTGATTCTCTAAAATTGCTATTTATTAGGTATAAGGAGTCCAGTCTCCAGTCTACGTACATTACCTCTTGAATTGATTTGTGACTCAATCATTGCTAATTAATTTTAAACTTTCTTTCGTGAAAACTTCAAGCACAGCCCTTTTCATGCGTGTATTGTAGTTGTCCCATACTAAGTGCACGGTCCAAATGCAACAAATTTGACTCAAAAGAAAGCATAAGCACATTAGTATTATCAGAAAATACTGTCTTTCATTCATGTCTAGGGAAAAAAAGAGCAAGAGCATCCTGATAAAATATGCTGACTGAAGTAAGAAAACATCAGAATCAGTAAATTTCATCTATTTCTTTGGCCTGTTTCAACACACAATTTCATTCCACTAACTTCTGTGCTGCCACATTGTTCAAATGGGGCGAGACCAGTGTCTCAACATAGGCTAGATACCTATATCATTGCCAGTCATTGCCTATAAAAGTTGAGAAACTTTTGACTGTATTTTACGCAGGGTCATGTACAACAACACGATAAACCTCAATCACTTCACCCTCCTCTGTAACAAACAATGTTTCTGAGCCAAAACTTGCTTGAAGGCAACTCCGTGCTCATTGCTACACTGTACAGTTTTGTCCATGACGGCCTTACTCCACGTTCTTTCATATTCATGTTTTGTGTTTCGTCTAATTGGATGGTACCTGCGCACCCAAGTAACCAAACTCTGATGAATCTGAGCCCTACAAGGTGAGGGGAGGATCAATCTCTGGTAGCGGAATTGCCTCGAACAATCTCTCCTCAGCCATATCGAAAGAAACAAGCCTCTTTTTCGGATTACTTTGCATAACCCCAATGCAAGAACCCATACCAATGCATCCCTTCGAGGAAGGCAGTTCAAAATTGCCATTTCCTGTAACCCTCTTCCAGGAATTGCCCTTCAGAGCAGAAATATCAACCATGCATCCGTCAAAATCGCTTCTAAACTGACTGAAATGACCACTCAAGAATTAAAATCGTCAGATGAGCAATCATAGTGAAGTCCAAAAAAATTTGAAGCCCCTTATATTACTGTGATACTTAGCTTTAGCTTTAGGGTTTGGGATTTCTCTAGACTCTATAATAGTTATATTCCATAATACAAATGATTTGCCATTCAAGCAAAAGAAAAAGCCACTACAAGACCCAACAATTTGGAGCTCCTACCATGGAACTTTAAGTGGATCATCGACTGCAATGATCTCAGTGTCCTCAATACTGCAAATGATATTTTCAAATGATGCATACGAGTTCATTTTGCTTTCAGTTTGGCCAAACTGATGTTCAATTGCTTTACTCACTTTTAGATATGACAAGGATAAGACTTTTTAAATCATAATCCATTGGGAACTCATTTTTGAAGGTATGTATATCTCTAAAATCAAATTTTTTTTTTCTTTTAGAAACTGAACAGGCGGTTGTTTTATGATCCTTTCAATGCAATTGGACCTCCATTTTAACCTGCTTTCTTTTTGGTAATTTCAGATGTCTAGTAATGGGATAATCCTTAAATATGGAAAGGTAATGCAAGTCATGCTCCTGGACCCTCTGCAAGCAAGACAAGCCATGTATCAACTCAACCTTATAGACCCTCTGCAGCTCAACAATCTGCAACTCATCTGCATCTCGATCAAACTGTGCTAGAGTAGGATGTGTTGCATTTGACTTTGCTAACTTGGACGTGTTGTTTCTTTGTATGACTGAAACATGTTAGATTTGAAAAAGTGATGAACCTTTTAGTAGCAGTTGGAATGTTTTTTTCTTTTTCTTGAATTATGTTGGAAGATGCACTTTAAATTAAAAGAAGCGATGACTAAACTATGGAAGATGTGCTTTTGAATGGTTAATATATTGAAATTTGGAGTTTATAATGTTGAATTTGCAGCATCATATTCACTAGCAAAAAAACACTGAACTTGGTCATTCACTTTGAATGGTCCTTTTCTTTTGATCTACAGAGTCATATGCAATGAGTACTCCTGTTAAATCTGCAGCATCAATATGTACTCACACTGTACATGATTTGCTAATGGTGCTGATACGGTTGAACGCCAACAAACGAGATACAAAACTCAGAACTTTGTCATTCACTTCAAGGCCAAGCCCAAAAACAATGTCCAGACTAGAAAAAACCAAAATACCTCATTCCCATTCTTTGCATCACAGCGGTCTTGCCTAACCTCCACCCGTGAGTGATCCTACCTTAGAAGCAAAAAAGTTGGACAAACAACAACATCTCCAGCAGACATTTTTGCCAATCTAAGGCAAGCAATGTCGTGTTTTCCTACCCTACTTAAACAGCAGGCATAGAGGCGCTCAAACACAACGAAAGATAGTTAAAACGAGAAAGAAAAATTGAGGCATAAGGTTTATCTTGGTTCACCCTTAAAATATGATTACATCAAGTTGAGGATTCCACTATAATTAGTGTTTTGCACATTTCTATTATAACCCTCAATTACAAGAAATATATATATATATATATATATATAATAGCTATTCATGGTCCAAGTCCAAATTACTGAAAAATATGGATTCAAACTATAAAAGCCCTCTGGTGGCTCGGGGGATTGTGAACTTCTGTCGGGACAGCCCTCGAACCCCTAGCCGCTCACTAAGGAGCGACAATGATGTGGACATAGAGCCATATCGAGGAGGAGGTGCTAAGGACCCATTGTCTATTCTTACGGGTTCGATCACTCGAGAGCGGGCCAAGCAATTTAGGCAAGCCGTTGGCATCATGGTTCGTGATCTTCGGCGTGGAGATGACCTTGGATCAAATCTTGAAGAATCTTAGAAATCTTGGCACGATTTGATTATCTGGTCACCAAATATTTGACCAAGTCAATATATATATCTCTTCTTGTCTAGGAATATTCTAGAATATGACGCATTAGATTTTTAGGGTTGGTTTTAAGGTTTGTGTGGCGGCTAGACAGCCTATATAAAGGATTTGCCAAATTTCTTTTGGGGACAGAGATATATTTTTATTTTTGAGGAAAAAGTTGAGAGATTCTCTTCTACTGTTCTTTAGAGGACTTGACCTAATCAAGGTTCCCTTGTGACGGTCGATTCGACTTTTCAAGCGAGATAGCAAATCCTTTTGCTTGTGGCGTCTATAGCATTGGTTGGTTGACACGCGTTCGTCAATAGGTCATGTTCATACCGAGGTTGCCAATTACAGGTTTGATTGGAGGTCGAGGTTTGCAATTCGCACGATCTGGGCCTTCGTAGAACGATCCTTCCGCAACGATTCACATCATTTGGTATCAGAGCTTGGTTCTACAAGGTCTATTTATCATTAATTTTATGTTGATATTCAGCAATTTGAGATTTATTGAGGTAGGGTTTCGATTCTAGCTAATTTAGGGATCCGATTGCTTTTGTGCTTCCATACGTAGTTGTTTGCTGTTAGTTTTAATTTTTTTTCTAGTATCTTAAATTGTATGAGTTCGTCAACAAAAAAAGAAAAAAAAAAAAGAAAGAAAACGCACAAAAAAAAAAGAAGAAGTGTGCAAGAAAAAAAAACAGATTCGGCAAAAAAAATTAGCCGAACAAAAAGAAATCAAGAAGGCGACTCATTTGTTAGTAGACCGAATTAAAACAAAATTAGTAGTGATTTGCGTTTCAATTGGAATTTTGAAAGTTGTACTTATTGATTTGAGATTGTTACTTGCTGAAACAAAATCAATAGTGATCTAATCTTGTTTGATTAGTTTGATTGATTGTCGTGAGGGGGTTGAGAGACAGGTTTTGAGTCCAATAAAGAGCTTGTGAAAAGAGAATACGAGAGGGAAAATGCAAGAGTGTGTAAGCTTAATTGAGGGTGGAAAAAGTCTAGACTTGAGTTAAACACAAGGGGAGTGACAAACACCTTGAGAGAAACATGTGAGGGAGCGATTGGTGATAATTTTTGTGACTATTGTTTACTTGCAGGTCTAAAATATGTCGTGTGAAGAAAGCATGAATCAAATGGAGGTTGACTCCATACGAAGGGATGAAGCGCTCTTGGAAAGCATCCAGCAATTGAGGGCCGTAGTGGAGGAGCTTAGTGGCCAAATGATGAGGAATGACATGAGGGTTGATGGTGACCGAGAGCTACCCCGGGGAAGGCCACAACATCAGCGAGACACATCTAGAACACGAGATAGAAGGCAGCGGCATTATGATGATGATGAGGCCGACATGGAGAATGATCGAGATGCTTGATTTGGAAGGTGGAATGGAGCCCAAGGGTTTAGACCCCGAGAAGATAATGAACTTGGCAATATCAAGATGAAGATTCCTTCTTTTCAAGGGAAGAATGATCCCGATGCGTTTTTAGAATGGGAGAAACGCATGGAGATGTTATTTGATTGCCAACTATACTCTGAGCTCAAAAAGGTAAAAATTGCAGCTGTTGAATTTACCGATTATGCTATAATTTAGTGGGATCAACTTGTGACTAGTAGGAGACACAATGATGAAAGACCGATAGAGACATGGATGAGATGAAAGCAGTGATGAGGAGGCATTTTGTACCAAGTCATTACCATCGAGATTTGTTTCAAAAGTTAAAAAATTTCACACAAGGCAATAAGAGCGTGGAAGAGTATCACAGGGAGATGGAGATTACCATGATCCGTGCTAATGTAGTGGAGGATCGTGAGGCCACAATGTCAAGATTTTTGAGTTGTTTGAGCCGAGACATAGCAAGGGTGGTGGAGCTGCAACACTATGTTGAATTGGAGGAATTGGTGGACAAAGCTATCAAAGTTGAGCGGCAATTGAAGTTGGACCAAAATCACAAGAGTGGAGGAGGTTCAAATCAGAATTGGAGATCCAATTGGAAAAGAGATGAGAAGCCAAATTGGAGAGGAAACAACACCAAAATCGAAACCTCAAAGGAGAAGGAGAGGGACGGTAAAGTTGGAACAAATCTAGCTTCAGGTAAAACCAAAAACCCTAACACTAGAACTTGCGAGATTAAATGTTTTAAGTGTTTGGGCAGGGGTCATATGGCGAATCAATGCCCTAATAGGAGGGTGATGATAATGACTGGACATGGTGTTATTAAGTCCGAAAGTGAGAGGGAAGAAGAGGATGATGAGATGCCACCGTTGGAGGATTGTAGTGATGGAGAAATAGCTATAAAATGAGACTTATTAGTGGTTAGGCGTTCTCTTAGTATACAAGTAAAGGAGGAGGACCATCATCAACAAAGAGATAACTTGTTTCATACAAGATGTGTGGTGAATGGTAAGATATGTAGTATGATAATTGATGGAGGTAGTTGTGCAAATGTGGCAAGTTGTATTATGGTGGATAAGTTAGGTTTGAAGACGACAAAGCACCCTAGGCCTTATAGACTTCAATGGTTAAATGATAGTGGAGAGGTGAAAGTGTCGAAGCAAGTTTGAATCCCATTTGAGATAGGGAGATATAAGGACGAGGTAGAGTGTGATGTTGTACCTATGCAAGCGGGTCATATCTTGCTTGGAAGACCATGGCAATATGATCGAAAGGTACCTCATGATGGGTATACTAATCGTTATTCATTGGTGATGAATCAAAAGACTTATACCTTGGTACCAATGACACCTAGTGAGGTGTATCAAGATCAGTTAAAGTTACAACGAGAAGCCGAGAGAGAAAGAGAGAAAATGTGAGAAATCCGAGGGCTTGCGTGGTGTGTTTGAGACGCAAGGAAAAGGAGAAGTCGAGAGAAGAATTGTGGTAAAAACCAAGGGAAGAGAAGAGAGGAAAGAAAATAGATAAAATAATTTTTATGCAAAATTGGGTGAGGCGAGGAGAGCTTTAGTTCTAGACCGACCGATGCTTGTACTTTTGTACAAAGAGGTTTTGTTTTCTATTAACGATCTTTGTTTTCACTAAGATCGATTTGAAAAGTGGCCATCATCAAATTAGGATGAAAAAATGTGATGAATGGAAAACTGCATTTAAGATCAAGTATGGGTTATATGAGTGGTTAGTCATGCCATATGGATTAACTAATGCACCGAGCACGTTTATGCGACTTATGAATCATATTTTGTGTGCTTTTATTGGTTGATTTGTGGTTGTCTATTTCGATGATATCTTGATATATAGTCAAAGCCCTGATGACCATATTGAGCATGTACGAGCTGTCTTGCAGGTTTAAGCGTCGAGCAATTATACGCTAATCTAAAGAAGTGCTCTTTTGTTACCAACAAATTAGTATTTCTAGGATTTGTTGTTAGTGTTGATGGTATACAGGTTGATGAAGAAAAAGTGAAAGCAATTCGTGAATGAACAATGCCTAAGACCGTAGGAGAGATGCGTAGCTTTCACGGATTGGCGAGTTTTTATTGGCGATTTGTGAGAAATTTTAGCACCATTGCCGCACCTTTAACTGAGGTTATCAAGAAGCACATGGGTTTCACGTGGGGAGAAGAGCAAGAGAAAGCATTTAATCTTTTAAAAGATAAGTTGACTAATGCTCCTTTGTTATCTTTACCGAATTTCAGTGCTACTTTTGAGATAGAGTGCGATGCTTCTGGTACATGAATTAGAGCTGTGTTGATGCAAGGAGGGCGTCCCATAGCTTATTTCAGCAAGAAATTGAGTGGAGTAACATTGAATTATCCTACCTACGATAAGGAGATGTATGCTTTAGTGCGAGCTTTGGAAACTTGGCAACATTATCTATGGCCGAAGGAGTTTGTGATCCACACCGATCACGAGACCTTGAAGTACTTGAAAGGGCAGCAAAAGTTGAATAAAATACATGCCAAATGGATGGAGTTCATTGAGACTTTTTCATATGTGATCAAGTACAAGAAAGGTAAGGAGAATGTGGTAGCCGATGCACTTTCTCGAAGGTATGCGATTCTAACTATTTTAGAAGCAAAGTGTCTAGGTTTTGAGCATATCAAAGGCTTATATACTAATGATGATAACTTTGGGAGAGTGTATGAAGCATGTGAACACGCTGCATTTGATAAATTCTATAGGCATGAAGGTTATCTTTTCTGTGAAAATAAACTATGTTTGCCTAAGTGTTCTTTGCGTGAATTGTTGGTGCGAGAAGTGCATAGTGGTGGTTTAATGGGACATTTTGGCATTAGTAAGACTTATGAAGTGCTACATAAACATTTTTATTGGCCACATATGAAGAGAGATGTCACACATGTCTGTGAGAGATGCATTGCTTGTAAGCAATCTAAGTCTACAACTAAACCACATGGCTTGTATACACCATTACCTATTCCAACGCATCCTTAGGTTGATATTTCTATAGATTTTGTGTTAGGATTGCCTAGGTCTAAGTATGGTAGAAATTCTATTTATGTGGTTGTTAATCGGTTTTCAAAGATGGCTCATTTTATACCTTGTCATAAAACTGATGATGCACCTCATGTTCCTGATTTGTTCTTTAGGGAGGTTGTACGTTTGCATGGCATGCCTAGATCAATTGTTTCAGATCAAGATTCTAAATTTCTTAGCTACTTTTGGAAAACATTCTGGAAAAAATTAGGAACACAGTTGTTATTTTCTACTACTTGTCATCCACAAACCGATGGTCAAACCGAGGTAGTTAATAGAATTTTAGGAGTATTGTTGCGTGCTATTATTAAAAAGAACATAAAATCTTGGGAAGATTATCTGTCACATGTTGAATTTGCATATAATAGGAGCATGCATTCTGCTACTAAATTTACACCATTTGAGGTTGTCTATGGTTTTAATTCGTTAACTCCGTTAGATTTAACCCCTTTACCTATTGATGAGCGTGTAGATTTAGATGGAGCAAAGAAACCTGAATTTGTCAAGGTGTTGCATGAGAAGACGCACGCAAATATTGAGCGCAAGACTGAGCAATATGCAAAGCAAGCCAACAAAGGGCCCAAGGAAGTGGTGTTTGAACCCAGCAGCTGGGTTTGGGTTCATATGCACAAAGAGAGATTTCCTGAGCAGTGACATTCTAAGAGATTACCGTGAGGGGATCGACCATACATGGTTTTGGAAAGAGTTCACAATAATGCCTACAAGCTTGATTTTCCAAGTAAGTATGACGTTAGTGCCACATTTAATGTTTCTGACTTGACTCTTTTCGATGCCAGTGATGATTTGAGGGCAAATCCTTTGCACAGGGAAGGGAATGATGTGGACATCGAGCCATATCGAGGAGGAGGTGCTAAGGACCCATTGTCTATTCATATTGGTTCAATCACTCGAACGCGAGCCAAGCAATTTAGGTAAGCTGTTGACGTCATGGTTCATGATCTTCGGCGTGGAAATGACCTTAGATCAAATCTTAAAGAATCTTGGAAATCTTAGCGCAATTTGATTATCTGGTCACTAAATATTTGACCAAGTCAATAGATATATATATATATATATATATATATATATATATATATATATCTCTCTCTCTCTCTCTCTTCTTGTTTAGGAATATTCTAGAATATGACGTATTAGATTTTTAGGGTTGGTTTTAGGGTTTGTGTGGCGGCTAGAAAGCCTATATAAAGGATTTGCCAAATTTCTTTTGGGTACAGAGATATATTTTTATTTTTGAGGAAAAAGTTGAGAGATTCTCTTCTACTGTTTTTTTTAGGACTTGACCTAATCAAGGTTCCCTTGTGATAGTCGATTCGACTTATCGAGCGAGATAGCAAATTCTTTCGCTCATGGCGTCTATAATGTTGGTTGGTTGACACGCGTTCATCAACAGGTCACGTTCATACTGAGGTTGCCAATTACAAGTTTGATTGGAAGTTGAGGTTTGCAATTCGCACCATCTGGACCTTCGTAGAATGATCCTTCCGCAACGATTCACATAAGAAACCCCTATGCCTTCCTATTGATGAGGAGTGTGAACTATGCCCAACAGGTGTATCCTCTGATCATTGATACTGCCGTTGATCGTAAGTTATGATCACCTTATTGTTACTAATTCATCTTTTAGTGAACAGGTTTTAATGTGGATCTGATTAGAAGCCACGGGAGATGAAAGTCTTATGTCACACCCCGATCCTCGAGTGTATGCCCATCCCTCTCTGGTCGATAAAAACTATGCGACTTCCCAGGTGAGTCGCCAACCCTTTTATTTTATTGCACATGCGAAAGCAAATAACAAATCCCCTAACGGTAACTATCTCGGGATAGAAAAGCAGGACATCACATTCACAAACAAACCACACTTTTATAAACATACTGAGTCTTTTACACAAGTCTATAACCAAAAGACTAGTTCTCAAAATGAGGTTGTTCTATCTAACCTACTCTTCAGGTCACCTCAGCTCAGCTCCAAGTCCTCCCTCTACAGTCTTGAAAATTTTAAGCCCACGATGGGGTGAGATATAAATCTCAGCGAGTTCACGGTCTAAGCCCCGATTAGGAGAGAAATACACCCAGAAGTGTCCTAGCCACACAACCACTCAATTGGCATAGATGACTTACCTCGCCTCAGTTTCCTTTCCTGCATGTCAGTATAGTTCATATCACAATGCATGTAATTAATGCACATAACAACTGGAATACCTCATCAATTTAATTAATCACTGGGGTCCTGATTATAAGGCCAAACCGTTATGACACGTCCCATTCCATGTCACACAATTTTGGTCTCATAATTGGGTGCATCAAACTCAACAATCATGCGTTCCAATTGTTAATTACGCCCCTCAAGGGTACGGCCAACTTTATTGCCGGTCTTCTGGTATTGCCAGGTGTAGTCTCACCCCCTTTGAGCACGACAACGTCTCTCAATTAGACGGCTTCCCCGAAGAGGCGTAGGTCCAGAATCTACTGTGACCCGAGTCCCAATGAATGGGTAACATCCGGCTTAACAGCCTAGGACGGTTTTCTCTTAACCAACACACGACCAATCAATCTCGGCCCAGGACACTGTGCATTGCACTCAAATGTCTCAATTAAAATAAATGAACCCTACCATTTTCTTCGTATTAGAAATACACCATAAAGTAGTCGTGTGTGGGTACACGGTCAATTCACTCTAGAAAAATTGATATCCTCCAATTTAAAATCCCACTAGTTTATATAGTACATAAAACCATTTTCGATGTTAAAACCCGACACCCGGGATTTTCTGAATAAATAATGAATTTCACAAATTTTGGAATTAAATACTCAAAGTTTCAATCAGCACTCAATTTGCACAAATTAACATCCAATTGCATAAATTGAACACACCATTACAATCGGCGACGAAATTAGGTCCACGGCTATCCTGCACTTAATTTCCGAAAAATAATTAATAATTAAATAAATTATAGAAAATTAAATAAATTACAAACTAAATAAATTTAAAGCATTTAATTGAAATAACCTAAATTAACTAAACTAAATAATCTAACTAACAATTAAATCTAACCATCCTATTTAATTTAATCTAAGTACACTAACTAAATAAACTAACTAATTCCTAACTAATCCACCTAACTAAACTAATTACACTAACTAAATACTAACTATATACTTAATCTAACTAAGCCATCCTAAGCCTAATCAACATAATTGATCCACAAATTAGCTAACTAATACACCTCTAAGTGTCATTAGCCCACTAATAAAGGATTAGAACGCAACTCACCGGTTAAGCATGAAAATTGGCTCACGGCAACGGTGGCGCAACGGCGGCCAAGATCTGGGCTCACGGCGAGGCTGACGGGAGCTTGGACCGGCTGAAATCAGCCAACAAGCTCGTTGCTCGAGCTAAAAACTTAAGGGCTCGAGGACGCAACAACGAAGCTCGGCTTCGAGGAGACCCACGGGCGAGCTGGCGGTCAACAAAACTGCAGAGTGAGGCTTCGGTTCGATGAGCTTTGGAGATGGCAGCTTGAGGAATTTCGCTGGTCTTACGTGGCAAAGAAGCTGCAGGTGAGATCGTTGGTCTTCAACGGGCTGTGGGCCGCACAAATGAGGGTCAATGAAAAGAAGCAGAATGAAGAAATGAAACTACTTCGATCTTCGGTGGAAATGAAGTTCACGAACGCCAAGAGCATGGGCTTGCAGGCGTTGGATTTCGTGGCAGAGAAGCAGCGGCAGTCAACATTAATGGAGGAGAATTTCGTTGGTTAATCGAAGGGGAGGCGTGGCCTGCAGAGGAGAATCGTGAGTGGAGGTGGGCGTATGTGAGTGGAGCAGGGGATGAGTGGCTTCGGTAGATGGCAGAGGAGATGGAGGGGAAATGATCATGGAGCAGAAGCTGAAGGCGTCGCATGAAGAAGCAAAATGGAAAAAGAAGAAAAGCCGAACAGCTGGCTCGGTGAAGCAGAAGCCCGAAGAGGAGAGGAACGGGGAAAGTGTTCGAGAAACTTGGGAAGAAAGAAAAGGAAAAAGTCAGCAAGCTATCCAATACATTTAAGGCTTGGTCCCCCAGATATTTATGCATAAATATCTCAATGTTTCCCCCTAATACTTTCTTGCAATTTAATACCACAAAATCCAATTTAAATGTAAAAAATGCAGCCCTTCTCTTGTGATCCGAATTTCACTAATTTTATAATTCAATTTTATCCTCAAATTCTCAAATTCAGTCAATTTTATCGAAGAAAAACACATTTCCACAAATTCCCATCACCCAATAGCTCTGCTTAGAAGTCGAAATTCCCTTCAAACAAGCCCGTCCGAATTTCCGTTCAATTTCCGAATCGATTTTCCGTAAAAATCTCGGAGTCTCCGAAAATTTTTCGGAAAGTGAGTCGACGTTCCTAAAATGAATCGTGACACAGCAGAACTTTCCATTTCTAAATCGAGCTCAATTTCTCGGTTAATTTCAATTCGACATGATTTTAGTGCGTCCCGATCTACTAGGTAGCTTTTAGGAATTTTTAATGCAATTAACTCGTGGTCGATTATTTTCGAACCACAATGTACATTTTCGACACATTGGAGACTCTCGATTGTCGTGAAAATCTCGAAGTTTCAAATACGGACACAAGGTACAAAAATGACAGAAAAATCGGTTTAGTAATGTTCGACAGAAATTTTGCAATTAGGTGGAATCACCTATGCACTAATCACATATCTCTATCGAATCGACCTATCTCCGGTCTCGATCCATTTTGACGGTGCCGTAATGACCTTGTAGATTAAAGACGGTCGAGCGGTCGATTCCTGGTCGAATTCTCATGTCTATTGTATTTAGATTCCTTAACGGCTTTACCTCTGCCTAGTTAACTCGTGAGTGGCCAACTCGAGAAAAATGCTATAGATACGTCGATGAAAAGCCCAACTCATCTCATCGAAATCAGACTCGAAAATTAGGATGTCACATCTTATGTGCGGTTTTGAATGAGAAAAAGAAGTAAAGAATCCTCATTTCGACTCTAACTCGTTTCTCTCTTTCTCAGCTGATCCTAGAGAAGGAAAGGGAAGAAGTTCTTATGATTATTCTGTTAATATATTCTAATAAGGGGAAATTCATAGCTATTTTTTCCAATGACATCTCCTTGTTTATAGGAAATTGGAATGGCTAGTGCGTATTCAAATCATCCAGAGGATGAGTTAGTTTAATCCCCTTGCATTCATGACATTTTATTGAGAATATATCTTAAATTTGAGCCCGTCGAGAAAACCTAGTGTGAGTAGACATTCAAAATTCAAGTAAGGCTTGTGATTTGACCTCCAACATTGGAGTTGGATTCCTAGTTTGAATAGGCTCAAGGGGTTGTACTATTTTGGATCCTAATATTATAAAGAGGTGAGTTTTTGGTTTTAACACATCAGTGCATAGAGAAACTTTCGGCCCTAACAATTTAATTGTGCGACTCGTGACTTACACCATGAAGTCAATAAATCGCGTGATAAGATTTGTGAATTACTTTGTGAGACTGAAAAATTCCTTTGTCATGAATTGCATGAGCTAAATACCGACTGAATCATTGGATGTGTGATTGGATGCTTGGAAACATTAATTGTGTCACTCGAGTATAGTTGAAATATCCATTGTATTTCATTCTACAATGAAATTATGTGGTGCTCTACTTGTGGAGTAGGTCTCATCGACTGAATCCCGTAAACTTGGTGTCAAATTCATTTTCCTTATTCAATATATTTATAGTTTCATCACTTCTTCTTCGCAACAATACTGAGATTGTGTAAACATAAGTACAACAACTCGCTTCATATTCAAGTTTCAAAAAATCCAATCCAAAAAGAATATCCGTATCAATGGCAAAATCCACTATGCACTTGATATACAACGGAGGATGTACTCTCTCAAGTGTCGCACCGGAATGGAAATTACATGAAATGACTCGTGCGGACGAGATAAACGGAACCACAAGTGAAGACCTAGCACCCAGCGTGCTTTGTACGTACGTAGCATTTTTTTCAACACGTTTGCTTTCAATGGAAGACGACAACTTTATCTTCTCAATAAAAGGGACCGCCCAAAACTGGAGAGCGTCAATTTGTTGATAACAAAATGCAGACGTGAATAAAAACAAACCTGCCGTAGACAAATTGCTGGCCAGTCGTTTTTTATCTTTGTTGCCGCCGCAGCTTCTGTTCTTTGTGTTAGACGGACAAAGATAAATCTACAGAAAGCCAAGTACCAAAGTCCCTCAGAGTCACCTCATAACGAGACAATTACGGTCGAATTTGAGCTTTAAGAAGCCAGTAGAAAGCGTGCGAAGGAACTGACCCTCATTCGGTGCCAACAATGGCAAAGCCAAAACATGTCTTATGCATACCATTTCCTGCACAAGGTCATGTCACTCCTCTCCTGAAACTGTCCCACTGTATTGCTGATCATGGCGTCAAGGTTACCTTCATGAATACCGAGTCTGTTCATGCGCAAGTGATGGCCGCAAACCAACCAGATGATAAATCGAATCGGATTAATTTCGTTGCATTTCCAGATGGGCTCGAGACTGATGAGGAGCGCAAGGACTGGGCGAAGCTGGTGGAGAGCATATCAAGAGTGATGCCATGTTATTTGCAGGAGTTCATTGAGAAAGTGAAGCAGCAGTCAAAGGGCAATGAAGATGAGCAGATCAACTTTGTAATTGCGGACCTTACTGCCGGATGGGCACTGGAAGTTGCCGAAAGGATGGGTATCAAGCGAGCCGGATTTTGGGCCGCCTCAGTTTCATCTCTGGCCTTGACACTTCATATTCCAAAGCTGATTGAGGGTGGAGTCATAGACAACGAGGGTAAGGACCCAGAGCTAGAACCCATGAACAGTCAAATCTAGAGAAGCCTTAATATGTGATGTACTCTCTCTCTCTCTCTCGATTGCTTTATTGGCTGGGGACACATTAAAGAATAACGCAATTAGCTTATGTGCTTGTAGGAACAGGTAGTCTAAACGATAATCTAATTTCGCCTAAAAAATTCATACAGGCATCGCTCTGAAGAATGCGATCTCAATATCGAAGGACCTTCCCTCATATAAGAGCGATGACCTCACCTGGACTTTCCCTGAAGACCTGACGGTGCAGAAAGTATTATTCAACTGGGCGTCGACCATCGTCCATCACAGCACACATTCAACCTCATATCTTTGCAATTCGTTCCATGAACTTGAGGCATCGGCTTGTGGAATTATTCCTGGAGTTCTCCCAGTTGGGCCTTTATTAGCGATCACCCAATTACTCCATCGCAGAGGAAGCCTGTGGAACGAGGATTCGACTTGCTCGAACTGGCTGGACCAGCATCCACCCCAGTCAGTCATCTATGTAGCCTTTGGAAGCACAACAATCTTCAGCCCGGAGCAATTCTGAGCTTGCCCACGGCCTCGAGCAGATCGGCCGACCGTTCCTGTGGGTCGTACGCCCAGACATGACTGATGCGCCAGTCAACAAGTTCCACGGCACGTTCCTCCAAAGGGTGAAGAATCATGGGAAGGTGGTCCACTGGGCACCACAAGAGGAGGTCCTAGCACACCCTTCGGTGGCATGCTTCTTCACTCACTGTGGGTGGAATTCTACACTGGAAGGCCTGAGCAATGGGGTCCCACTTCTTTGCAGGCCCTACTTTACAGATCAGCGCCTGAACAGGAGCTTCATATGTGATGTGTGGAGGGTGGGTCTAGGAGTGGATGCCGATGAAAATGGAGTGATAACCAGGCATGAAGTGAGGACAAAGATACTAGCAGTTCTTGGGAGTGATGAGATAAAGGCAAATTGTCAGAGGATGAAGGAGATGGCCAGGAAGAGTGTGAGTGAAGGAGGGTCATCTTTGAAGAATCTCGAGAGCTTCATTGAACTCATAAAGGCTTGAGGGTTGTTTTTTTTTTTTTTTGGCTCCTGTTACAGTGCCTACGATAGAACCCTGTTCTTCAAATCGTTGTCCTCAGGATAGCTGATCTTCTGGTTCTTGTCAGAGTTTGAGGAATAGGCCAAGAAGGTGAGGAACGACTTATAATTTCTGTATATTCACTCGTATATTTTACATTGTACAAGCTCCTATTTATAGTACAATGAATGTCTAACTATAGAAAAAATAAATGAAGATACATTGAATCAAATCCAATCTTGGATTGATATAATCTATCAATTATAATCGCCTGCAATCCTGGATTGATATCATCACAACCTTCTCCTCCATCCGATCACGTTTTCAAGTCTGATCCTGGCATATCTCCAACAGTTCTCAGTTAAGTACAAGCGAATCATGACAAAGTTCTTGGTTTTGTCGGTAATGATTGATGACAACTGTATTCGCAATTCAGGATAAGTAAATGGGTAGGTTAAGGCTCATAAAAGCAGTTTCATCAATGGATTCCGGAACAGGAAAGTGGAAGAAATTCTGATATTGAGTTCTAATAAACGTGACTCGTGATCATTGACACCGCAGGAACCAAGCTTTATCTTTTTCCATCAAGTACCTCAATCTCAGTCTGGCTCGATGTGAGGTCTCACAAGATTACCGGATGGAAATTGCCGATTTGGCACTAATATCGTTAGCTAGCTGTTAGATGTCTGAATTTTTATTTTTATTTTTATTTTTATTTTGTGGTTAGATGTCTGAATTGGCGCCCGACCATCAATGCAGCGTCAGCAAAAGCGCCATATCAACTCTCTTGACGGTTCTTTTTTAAAATGAATTCTTTCTGGCGAAAAGAAAAAGAAAAAAGAACGCCACACCGACTGGAATCCAAGCGCCAATACACACCACAAGAGAATTGCCAGCTCCATCTAAGTCAGAAGGACCAGCACCATGAAATCTGGAAACGACTGGGACAGGAAGCATTCCACCAGAGAAAGGCAAGGAAGAAGCAGGAATCAAACGACGGGCTCTTCGACCAAAAAAAAAAAAAAAAAACAACGACGGGCTCAAACGGCTCCTAAGTTGCGTATCCACTCAACTTGGCGATCAGCACAGCCTTTTGCTTAGTTAACTGGCGGTTAATCAATTCTATGCTATGTGCCTTCACTTAGTGATCGAGCGATGGTCCACAGGCTTATTAGCCTCAAAAGATGTACCCTGATAGCCCAACCTGCTGCATCTTCCCCTATGTTGGGATATATGATTGTTCATTAAGATTGAGCGGTAGTTCATAGTTCTTTGATGCATGATGATGATATATATCTCAAGGAATTATTTACCCCCATTGCTGTTGTTGCTAATTTTAAAACAAATATACCTTCAATATATACATCAAAGCCACATAGAAATGAACTTAGCAATTTCTCAATTTCTCTCTTGGAATTTTGCCTTGAATATTTGTTAAAATTTTGTGTAAAAAGAGGAATTTTGTGAAGAAAAGAGAGTAATGAAGAAAAGAAGGTTGTTGTTATTGAACAGTTATGTCGAATAATGTATGATTTGGCTGTATTTATAGACAACCAAGCAACACGTCTATCGAGAATAGGTACTTTATCCCACCGTCAGCATCTTTCATGATCAATCATCACTTCTCTTCATGTTCACAATCACTACTTTTCATATCCAATAATCACATTTTTTTTTCATTTTAAAAAACTATTTCAACACCCTAGCCATCATGAATATCATAGGGAGCTATCTAAAGCAAACCACATAATCTATGCCCTCAAAATCTTAAGAGACCAGGAATGCCAACCAAAAGCTTTGGTGGAGGGGGACCTTTTGTCCACGAAGGTATCTCTAGGAGGGGCAACAAGAACCCATGACGCATCTCCTCTGGTAGAAAGGTAGCACTCACTCATGAGTATTTCACTGGAATATAACCCTCCGGAAGCGACCCTCATCGTGCTCAACCATCGCAAATCATCATTATGGGTCTCCTCCACAACATTGGATGGAGGCCGCCAGACCTGTAGGAAAGGGAAGAGACGACAAGCATCCAAACAAATACGATGTTAAAAGGAAAATAAAAGACCAAACAAACTTACATGCTTGAGAGGAATCAACCCCAACCGCAAGTGGGCCTCGAAGACAGAAGCAAACTGGATGGAGATAACTCGTGAACCGAGGGAAAGTTTTGCCATCAAACTGTGGCTTTGGAACAAAGCTCGGTAGGTACTCAACTGATCAAATAAAGAGAAACTACCAAAGACTATAGAACAATCAGCATCATAATGATGTTGCCACGTGGTGCATCCTAGAGAGAAAAGAAGAAAAGCTAGCTGCGCCCCAAACACACTTAGAGAGTGCGTTAATGTTCTCTAGCATCCTCACATTCCCCTCAGAAATAGTGCGTTGATGACTCGCAAAAAGGGTCTCAGCCAATAAACATAGAAAGAAATGTCACAATAGGTGATTATCCGGTACTCATGTCTCCTCGTGAGTGGAGCTTAAAATTATTGAGTGAAAAGTGAGTGATGAAGAAGGAATGAATATAATTGGTCTATGAAAATGACATTAGGACGATTGGTGCTAGGAGTTCTAGTATAAAATTATTATATCTCTTTGGAACTCTAAAGGCGGGGTTGACCTTCCATACATAAACTAGTCAAAAACTAATGCCATTCTCTTGATAAGGTCATGATAGGCTGAAACTAGTTATTGTGCCTAAAGTGTTTTGTGTGCCTCACTCGATAGACTAGATACCCGAACTAAGCTTGGTGTGATATAATCTGATACTTCTAATATGCTATTC